>JZKD02S1429326.1:275919-286109 GCA_000966675.3 Picea glauca
CCGTTTGGTTACTCTTCCAAACATATGGAGAGTTTGTGTTGCCTCCTGCTTCGTAGACTTATGATTAACAGATATGTTGCCTGAGTCTTATCACTTGTCGTGCTATTGTCCAAGGTAAGTTTGTTACTTATCCTGAGTCGACCACTCTGCAATATGTCTATTGTCCGCATACCCAGCCATCTTAAATGTCCAATCAATTCTTTGTTCGAAATCACTGAAGCCTTCAGTCTGATCATCAAGATTATCAAATTCCACAACCGACGAGCCATCGAAGACCTCTGGGTAGTGCAGTCGTAAACTCATACTATACTCCTACCCAAGTTTAGAAGATTTTGAAGTTGTTGCTCGAGCTCTAAAGTACAGCCATCAGGCCAAATCAACTTCTGAAAGATGGATACTTTCTATGTATATCTTTCTGATTTCGAGATGTAGCTCCGCTGTGTATTGTTCGCGGCTACTCTTTATAGTTATTTGACATGTATCTACAATGTATTTGATTGGTAGCCATGGTTCTGGTTTATCCCGAGCATGGGTATGCCCGCCTCGGTGAGACATTTGATATTTTTTGTAGACGGCACCTCCTAATTACTGATTCCTAGGCTCACTCATTCAGCATATCAGTATAGATTGGTAAAGAATTGGTAATGTGTTTCGGCCATCAGATGCTCTTCTGACCTCACACATTAGGGGGCATCTGTTATAACCCTAAATTGCACCATCCATGCTTACCTGGCATCAGGCCAAATCATTTCCCTTCATTGCCAAAGCCATGTTGAACAGACTCTTCAAAAAAACCCCTAAATTAAGTAACCCGCGCCCTAACCTATCACTGGGCACGTTGGAACTCTGGCAGGCCTTATATTGCACGCGTTGGAACGCGGGCTGGCCCACTACAGCATGCGTTTACCTAACAAAGCAAAAAATCAGGAAAGTTTCTGTCGGGATGAAAAGATTTGGATCAGTTAACTGGAACACCCAACCATGCATGGACGAGAGTTCGTCTAAAACCCTAGCTCCTTCTAGCCTATAAAAGAAGGGGTAGGGGTACTATTCAAAGGAGGAAAAATCATAGCAAATAAACTCTACCCAATTGCCGAATCCATTTTGTCCCAACCCTTTAGCCTTTCCTCAAGCTTTAGGAGAATTCAAGAAAAGCAGTTGGAGGACAAAGAAGAGGGGGAGCCCAGGATTAGGATCGAGGAACGGTGGCTGGTCTCTATAATCATTGTAAGTTGGTTCATATTGAGATTAATAAAAAGATACTTTTCCCATCCCAAATGCACGAATCTCATATGTTTTATTGGATTGATGCTTAATCTCTAACCCTCTAATAGAACAATAGCATGCATGCATAGTTTTGTCTTGATTGCAGGAAAGCTTTTTGGAAGGAGCAGCAGAAGCAAAAGGGATAAAGCACAACGAAGGATCTACACCAACCATTGATAAAAAGGTTAGTTTGTTTCTATCCTTGTTTGCATGTGGAAAAAGGTGTTTTAGGTTTGGGGTATAAGGTTAAAAGTAGTTTCTTAACGGTCATGATATGCATGCAAGTTTAAGCCCTAGCTTGTTAGTCCGTAGGGTAGAATTTCCCCATAACAATGCACTCACAGGGCCCTCCGACACCATCTACCCCTCAGCAGGGCCCACAACAATACATGCAACAAGCCTTCCCAACCACCCTACAACACCCCATTCCATACCAAGGTGTGATGACTACCCAAAAAATGATCAACCCTACCCCGCCACAAATGGGGCAATATGCCACCCCAGGTGCCACTCAACCTAGGGATTCAGTTGATCGCAATATCTTCCTCACCAGTGAAGAAATCCTTCTGCAAAATCGCAGTCATCAATATGGTATGCCTCCTGACTATACCCCAACCACCTCAGAAACACGGCCAGCTACTACAGGCCAACCATTGATGATTCCATGTCCTAACGCGGAACCCATTCCTCGCATACCACGTATGCCTTTACGACGGAATGTACATAACCCTCATGCTAAGGCTGCTCATAATTATAGTCTGGTTGATGACTTAGACCAGTCTCCCACAACCATATCTATGTTGGAGGTCCTCCAAACCTACTCATCACAGAGAAAATCCTTGCTTTCTGCCTTGGGGGAAATCGACACAGCTGACACCCAGCTGATCATATTTGATTCAGATAATGGAGAACCATGTCTTCCCACCCAATTAGCCTTCCAAATACCAGTTAAGATCTGGAACACCACAGTTTATTGGTGTATCATCGATGAAGGTGCATCCACCTACATCATGTCTAAAGACGTATGGCAGAAAATTGGCTCCCCTGAGCTAGTACCCTCTACCATCACCCTTCGAGCTTATGATGGTCGACCAACATCTTCCACTGGGCTTTGTCAAAATGTCCCCATAGAACTTGGGGGAAAAACCATCGTCATTGACATTGAAGTTATCGATGCCCAGCTTGATTACAATATCCTGTTTGGATGCAACTACATGTATGCTATGAAGGCGGTCGCCTCTTTTGTGTTTCGTACGATGATGTTCCCCCATAATGGGAAGATCGTCACCATCGACCAACTTACACATTACGAGTCTAACCATTCCACCAACGTCGATAACATCCTCCCCCTTGTTCATGTTAGCCCGAATGATTTTCCAGTTGCCAACAATGGCCCTAGATTATTCCAAGACCCACCCATGTTGGGCACTTGTTAGGGCACCCCACCATTCCTAAACCCATCTTTTTCAACACAAGTGTGTGTCGTTTCCTCTAAAGGAACTGACATGGAGGATACCCTTCCTCCTAGGAAGGCTTCTATCATATCTGATGTCCCACTAGTCGCAGAGCTCCCCCCTCATGAGCCTCCTGTGAACTCGTTGACTCCACCAGTTCATGAGTTCACTTCTCCCCAGGGCCATATCCCAGGTTGGGAGACAGTTCCCCAAGCCATTACTCAAACCCCCTTCTTTTACCCTCCACCAGGCATATAATCTTTCCAAGTAGCCACAACACTTACTCTCCCTAATATGGTGTTGGCAATTCCAGTTTGGTATTTACATCCACCAGAGATGGTTCCTCAACCATCCCTTCCCCCCCAAATGGATGGAATCCCAATGACGATTCCCATACTTATTCCCACCATACCCTCTACACCCCCACTTGCTAACATCCCTGCCACAGTTGGGGGTAGGTGACAGAAGAAGGAGCCCACAGCTCCACTCCCCCCATGCATCCAACCTCCTTGCATGCTATGTGAGAAAGATGGACACCCAACCCACAAATTCTCATCTCTACCTGAGTTACAGAACCTAATTCCACTCAATCCAACACCATCACCGCTCGCCACTATAGCAAGTATTGTCTCTACCTCCCCTAACTCAAGTAGAAAAGGGTTGTGAACCAAATTCGCTTGCGCCATATGTTCATATTATGGCCATTATACACACCATTTCCCATCTATCCCATACGCCCGCCATAAATTAGCCACGACATGCCACACATATCTTCCTGAGTTTCCTCCGACACTCCGTACCAATGCTCCTATGAATGTGATTCATTATACTTCTTGATTAATCCTCGAGCAAAGGGGAAGTACATGTCCTCCCCCCAAATTACCACCCGATCGTCCATAGTGTCAGTAACACTGGGATGGCATTATGGACCCACCGTCCATATCTAAGCCCTTTTTCCCACTTTCATTTTTTGGTAAAGGAGCCCATAAGCTCTGTCTTTTGAACCACCTTCGGCGTCTTATACAAACATTTCCATCTGGTGATCATTTGTCTATTTTCCCGGCAGAACATCTACCCATGACACACTCAGGTACGCATGCACATATTCACACTTATCAAATACATGCTCATATCTTCGATTCTCTTTAGATATTGTTCACGCCAGGTATTTGGTTTTCATGTGTGCAGGTACTTGATCATCATACATCCTCACAACCCCTTTAGGTATATACTCAACACTAGCATGTAGTCTTTCCCTCTGTATCGCACTTACATTTCCAGTCACACCCTCTGACATTTGCCTCTAGGATCCCCACTCTTGGCTCTACAGTACCCACACCTCCATTTGCATCTTCGGTACTGTCACCCGATAGCATTTTTACCCACATGAGTTGTCCCATTCATAGCACCTTTTGGCACTTCTAACACTCATGTTGTTTTTCAAAAACCCTTTAGGGATGAGAGTCCCGATAGTCTCACATCATGTCGCGAATCAACCACATACTCCTTCTCCTCATTTTGCTTGCTTTCCCAATGGACTCCCAGATTCTCTCTCCATGGTTCTATGGTCGGTTTGCACCTCCGTAGTAACATGAACCCTCCATTTCATCTACAATCCGTTTACCCATCTGCAAATCTCCCTTCATTTCACCTACCTCATACAGAAACTCACCAATGGGGCCCCCACCCTTCATCAGTTCTATGAGCAAATTACGCCCTACATGGGCCACCCATATCACACTGGGGCACCCGCTTCTGTATTTGTACACTTCCCCCCAATTATTCGTTATTTATTGTACAAATGCCTTTATTTTCAGTCGTTACATTACCTTTTTGTCGTCACCTTTGAGCGACCTACTTCCCTTTTTTGGCCAACCGCAACTCATGTCACCCTTGGTTGGAGCACTACTTGTTGTCCACCCTTAATGGCATCGTCCCTATCTTCAGAGTACCCCACAGGCCACTTACCTCTACCCTCTGAATTTGTTCACCTTGTCCCGCCTCTGGCATAACTTATCCCCGGTCTTGTCGTCCCCCTGACACTCGACCTCGTTGAACAGTTGTGGCCACTTTTTATCTCACGCATACTCCAACCAAGGGAAGTCTTGAGTCTTCCCACATCTTAACTTCATCCATGTACCTCCTCCACTTCCTCACCTCACCTAGTAGATTTCAGGAAGCCATTTGCTTCTGGGAGTCGCATCCCCCTTTTTGTCGACATCAGCACAGTTTTCCATAAGGGAAACAGTATCTTGATTCTCATTATCCACTCAATGAGAGATCTTGGATGGAACAAGGTGAAACACCATTTCTCCCTACTATCGTTGACCCCCATAACATTTGACACTATTATTGGATAAATTCGTAACTGCAGACACAAACCGATCTCCCTAGATCCACCTGGATCTAGAACAAAGCAGGACAAAACATGACTCTTTCCCTAGATTTTGATCATTGAATTAAATAGGAGGCAAGAACAAGTAACATACCTTATAATCACTTTCTATGGTCTTTGTTTCTTCTACTTCACTCCAGTGCTCTTATGCAATCAAGATCAACACAACACAAACCAACGAAAGTGAAGAAAGCACAATCTATTCAACGATCAATCTATGTATATGATCAAGGAATTATACAATAAAGTGGAAATAGCTTTATGGAAAAGGGACATATTACTGTATCATATTAATGGAAAGTAAATATTACAACCTGAGCCTTGATGTCGCAAAATTCCTTTCAACGGCCCTTGGCTCCGACACAGACACTTTTTCACTTGCATGATGAATATCAAAACCCTTATGATATCCTGTTGGAGTTTCCTAGCCTGTTGTTCAAGCTTCAATCCTTCACACAATTCTTTCACTGATTCTCCAATGAATCTTGCTTAACCTTGTTTGCTTCCCTTGCTTAACCTTTTCCATGAGAATTCCCTCAATATATAAGAGAGAATGAATTAGTTACTTGGATAAGAATGATCCCAAAATATCAATGAATCGAGTACTAGGATAACCATTCGAATGCCATCTCATCCTTCTAGAAGATTCCCTTCTAGAAGCATCTTTTTTTCCTTACTTCAAAAAGAGTTCACACCCTAGCAGTTCAACACAATGTGAACTTCTCGCACCCTGGCTTAAGGCACCCTACGAGAATCATGCATTCTCGTAGGCAAATATACTAGCAGCCTGCGAACCTCCTTCAAAAAATGATATTTCTGGAAAGAGAAGAAAGTAACTTTTCTCAGGAGAAAGTTCTTATGAAGAGCCTAAGTACACCATCATCAATACATCATCATGATGACCAAAATCATGGGTAACATAATTCCCCCCAAAGTATGAGGTTGGAACCAGTGACATCCGATAGACTTTGTAAGTTGCATGTGTGTGTCGGGAACCAGGAGCACATCTAATCGGAAACCTATGAACAACCAAGCATCTGCAGACTATCATATATATATCAATTCTGAGGTAGGAATTCCCATAATCATATCACAGACTGATGACATTATATACATGGGTCATGGCCACCAATCATACACTGTGGATCCATGCCGTCAAAACATAGCATAGCCACCGAAATACACTGTGGATCTATGCGAGAATTTTCAAATTAAGACGACATAGCCACGAGACATACACAGTGGATCTATGTATCGAAAATTATACATACTCCATCGCAACCTTGATCACAAAGATGATATCCAGGGTCTTCAATCTCATCGCCCAAAGTACAAATCTAACCATGTGATTACATGTGTTGAAGTCGAACATGGTAGAAACCACTTGATTACCGATCATTGATGAAACCATTAACAAGTGTGATGGAAATCACCATTGATGTCAATGACTCCCAAGGTACTATAGTACAATCCATCGAGTGTGAATAAATGAGTTGAAGTCGAATATCTGATGGAATTTTTCGATCAGGGGGTCAATGATGTGTACCCACTATCGAAAGCAAGGAAAATTTCCATTGAGGCATGCAAGCTCCAAGGTATCAAATAATTTCTAAGTCTTGATTCCGGATAATGAGTTGAATTCGACAAAACAAAACTCGTCACAAGAGGGCCTTGATGTATCCCCCATCAATGACATGAAATGAGTAACAAATTTTGAAGGTGAAACATAGTATGATGTAAATTGGACTGGACACAGGGAAGGCCGACACGGAGAGACTGGATAACTGCAGATGGCTGACTCAATATAGGTTTCAGATGGACTTCTCTTGAACATATGAATGACACGACCAATGATTTGGCAGCATTGACTCAAAGACGACACATGGAATGACCTTGTAATCAATCAAATGAGAGACAAATGAATTTCCCAAAACTGGCTTCAAATGATGAATAGGGTGTGTCATGTTCAAGAGAGACACTTACTGCCAATCAATATGAAGATGAAAACATATCCCTTTCCCAAATTTTCCCCCACCATTTCTGGCGAGTACCTCTTTATTTTTACGCAAGATTGAGGAGGATAACATATGCTTGTTGATATAACCTCATCCTTCATATGAGTCCCTCGGAGTATTTTTAACGAACCCTAAGAAGGAGTGGTTCAGTCCCATCACGAGTCTGGAAATGTTTGTTTAATGAGTCCAGAGCTAGAAAAATCGAAGGTTTTTCAAGATTATAGAGTTTGGAAAAACACTTAAAAGAGAACTCTCTCAGTTATTTTTTCGTAAAATAGTATGGACGAGACCAAAAAAGAGATAAATTATCGCTCACCAGACGCTTACTTCAAATACTTTATCGAGTGTGAAAGTAGCAAGGTCGCTCAGTGATCTTTTCATGTTTAGAGAGTCTGAAAAGAGCTTAAAGAGGACTCCAGTGGGTTCATTTTTCGTATAACCTTTACGAGTCCAAAAAAGTGATAAAAGTATACTCAGTTACATTCTCACTTATTTACGAGCATGAGAAAGAACAAAGACTAAGCTTGGTAACTTATTCTCATGTATTTACGAGAATGAGAAAGAACAAAGACTAAGCTCGGGATTGTTTTCATTTTTATGCAAGCTTTAAAACAAAACAAAACTATGCTTGGAATAGATTTTAATTTTTACACAAGATTAAAAACTAAACAAAACTATGCTTGGACCTGGTTTCATTTTTACACAAGCTTGAACCAGAGGAAACTATGCTTGGAATTCCCAACGCATAACACATGGATGGTTGGTACTTAGCCCCCAGCTTAAGAAACTAGCGGCTCAACTTCAGCATGAATTCCAGAGGCTGAGGCAAATGCCCCCCAAGCTTCATTTCATCCAACTGTAAAGAAGAAGGAAATGAAGCTTCAAATACTAGATGAAGGACTTGACTTAAACAGAGAGGGGGAAAACTATTTCATTTTTTAACGAGCTTGACACAGAAATAAGAATTATCCTCGTAACCTATGTTTCATTTTTTAATGAGGTTGCCACAGAGACCAAAAACTATCCTCAGAAGTGGTTTCATTTTTTAACAAGCTTGAAATCAAAAAACCATGCTCAAGGATGGTTTCATTTTTAAATGATCTTGAAATCAGAAAATCATGCTCAAAGACATCTATTTCATTTTTTAACGAGGTTGCCTCAGAGACACAAAAACTATCCTCAGAACTCTCTTCTTGATCATGGATTCCAAGAGGAAAATGCTCTGGAATGACACCGTATCAAAGGACAAAACTCATCCATGGCTTCCAAGAGGTCTTCAATAAAAGGAAGAAACACACTCTGGAAGGACACCATGTTGAGGGTCGCGATAGGAGTAAAGATATCAAGCTTTAACAACCCTATCGAAGAGATTACCATGTCAACTATTGGATCTAAGTCATTAGAAGTTGAAGCTATGGGCGGAAACGCCACATAATTGACCTGTGGCGAGGGCGATACTGTCTGCATATAAGAAAAATTCAGGGAGGCAATCCGGGTGGGGTCAATGAATGAAAGTTGATCAATAGTCACAACCTGTCCATCGTTAGGGAAAGATATCACACGGAAAAGAGTGGACACAATAGCTTTCATGGCATAGAAATAATCTCGCCCAAGGAGTAAAGAAAAATCCAAGGGGTCTTGGACTACCATGACATCAATAAAGACAGTTTTCCCTCTCAGAGTTATAGGAAACTGAGGAAAGGTCCCTAAAGGTTGACTAGTTCTTCTGTTAAAAGATGATAGATTCTGCGTAACCGGTGCAAGTGGAGGAAAACCCAAAGCTTGCCAAGCAATAGAGGAAAAAATACTAACAAACGAACCTTCATCTGTCAACGTTTGGGGAACGTCCCGACCAAAAACCTGTACTGTAATCTGGAAAGGAATGTAAGAGGGAAGACGAGGTCCAGTTAGCACACCCCAATCAAAAGGAATGGCCTCATTACTTGGAGGGAGTCCAATGGGAGAAGGAGGAATACCCCCTGACATGGCAAAGTCTATATCAACGAGAAAAACGTGGGCAGTATCGGGTTTACTCTCTAGTGGGAGAGTAGGATCGACCAATGGAGAGATCATATCGACCACTTGGGTTTCATTCTCCAAGGGGAGAATGGGGTCGACAGGTGGAAACGAATCGACCACTTGGGTTTGACTCTCTAATGGGAGAGTGGGGTTGACCGAGGATGGTATCGGATCAACCACTTTGTCAACTAGTTCAACTAAGGACATGACCAGATTGATGACATGATCAACCGGATTGACCGGTGAAGGGACTGGAGTGATCATTCCATCAACTACAGGTGGGTTGAGAGAAATCTTGCGATAAGCAACTAGAAGTTGAGGCTGTGAAATAGTCATGTCTTCCAGTAATTTTGAGGCTTCGTCCATATGAGGACAAAGGTGAGTGAGATGACTCCCTTTTCATAACATACATGGGAACTTGACTCTACTTTTCTTCTTCTCAACCGTATCATGGCTGGTTGACGGGGACTTCTCAGCATGTTGTTCAGAGGCTAACGATGTGGGTTGGCGAGGATGTGTAGACCATGCTTCTATAACCTTGAATAGACTAGGGCATTCCTTAAGAAGATGGCTACCCTTACAAAGCCTGCAAGGGTACTTGTGATTATGGGTTGTTTGGGTGATCTTGACATCATCAACACTCCCAGCATGATTAACAGTAACTGGTTGTTTTCCAACATGTTTAGCAGTGGTTGGAAGCTTTGACCCTTGTTTATCTTTCTTCTTCTTATTCTTCCTTTGCTTCTTCTTCTTATTCACCGGGTTACTAGGTTTATAACTTTCGCTCGACGAAGAAGATGGAACGGAAGGTGACCTTGCAAGCGAAGAAGGCAAAGAAGACCTTACTAGTGAAGACGATGAAGGATCAACATGAGGTTGATGCTCTTGGGGGAAAGTTCTTACGACCGAAGCACTTACTGCATTCAGGATTACATGAGTGGAAAACAACCATACAGGTAATCCAATAGTGAGACCTGGAAGGCTCAAAGTAGCGATGTGAGGAGGACCAATGTTTCCATAAGAAGGAAAAACAAAAGGTTC
>JZKD02S1429326.1:295662-338428 GCA_000966675.3 Picea glauca
AGCAAAAAATGGTAAAAAATCCAAGACAAGACAAGGCCAAGAAAATTTTCTGGCCAACCACTGACTCTGGGGAGATACTAACAACCAAGAAGGCAGATCAGACTGACTCACTATCTCATCAAAAAACATAACAAAGAAATAGAAGAAGACTTTGAATGAAAAATCAATCCATAATAGAGTCCAAACCTAGGCTAAGATGCTATGACAGAGACCACATTCAGACAAGAAAGACCCTAGGAAGTAAGAACTTGACAGAGAGGAGGATGATTTCCTCCAAAAACTTTTATGGATAGGTATGCGACTATCTCTCCAACAGCTAGCATGCATACGTGGGCCGTAGAAGGGTAGGGTGCATGTGCACACGGGAAGGACCACTATAGGTTGCATGTACCTATGAAAATATTAAGAAAAAAAGAATAAAAGAAGCAGCTAAGCTTCAACAGAGGATATTGGTATTGAATTCCAGCACCCCTTGAAGGTAAAAAAAACTTACTTTGACGCAAAGAGGCAAGAAAAATATAAAGAAACAAAGCTAATCCTAAGGTTTTTATCTGACTATGGACTATTCAATCAGAGACCTAGAAGGACCCAGAAGATCCCTGAGAAGGATCACTTCTGCAGGGAAGAGGATGACTTCCTCTTCATGAGAAGGGTTTCCTGGGTTCTCAGACACGCAACTAGCACCTCATCAGCAGGCGTACATACGCAGGCTGACAAAAGGCAGGGCGTGTCCATATACGTGTTGTCCCACTACAGGGCGTGTATGCCTCTTAAGACTCTCAAAAATAGAAAAGAAATAGTTTGATAAGAATATCAGGGAAGATTGGTATTGAAAACCAGAACCCCTGAACACTCAGACTTCTTGCAAAAACTCAAAAAAGGCAGTAAACCCAATTTCAAAATACCCAATAAGAAATCCCCAAAGAACCCTAGAGACTCCCCAGTAGAGTCACCAATTCTGATGTGAGTGGGAAATCCCGCTTACGAACTTAGCATTTAAGGGCTCTAATCATGCATGTAGAAAATGACCATTTAAAGGCCTCTACTTTTTCCTATTCTCCCAACACAAAACCCCACATTCATGCAATACAAAGGTGAAAACAAGATTAGGTAACTCTACCTTAAATCCTTCGTTTGATGTCGATCCCTTCACTTTCACTCGCTCCTTGACTGCAAGCCTCCTCTCAAAGCTAACCTGCATTCACACATAGACAAATAGAGAGCTGCAAACATGCATTTCATATACTAATTGTTGGGTTAGATGTGACAATATCATAAAATAAATACACAATTTGAACACATAATATGGTGGGACGAAAAAAGTATTCATTTTTGTATTAATCTTTACAAGAGTAAACTTACAATATGTGGCCGACACTGCTCTTAGAACCTCATCTTGGTCTCCTCTTCACAACGCACCAATTACTAAACCTCACAATACAATTGCAGGAAATTGGGGCAAAGGGGGGATAAATTTGGGCAAAGTTTCTATGCTCCTCTTCTTTTTTGTTTAAATGGGACCCCTACCTCTTCTTTTATAGGTAGTTATCTGGTTGAATTATTGGCCATAGGTAGTCAAACGGTTTTATCAATTTCTCGAAACTCTGTTTCTCGTTTACAACTTTCCATTTTTTGTGATTTTGTCAGTATACGCGGGTTGTAGAAGGCTTTCATGCGTATGCATGATTGCACACACGAGTTGTAGAAGGGCCAGGGCACGTATGGCTCAAAAAGAGGGCTTTTTAGAAGAGCTTGGCTCAAGAAATTGACAAATAGTAGGGCATGAGGCCAGGTATGCAGGTTGGGTGCAAATTAGGCTTATAACACTCAACAAGTACTAATGGGAGACCCTTTCTCTCTTATTTATACTCTCCAAGTGGCTTCCTCTAGAAGTATCCACTTAACCACTTTGTCCACTTAACTACCTTGTCCACTTGGCCACTTTGTCCACTTAACCACTTTGCCCACTTAACCAACTTTATCCACTTAGCCACTTTTTCCACTTAACCACTTTTTCCACTTAACCAACTTTGTCCACTTAGCCACTTTTTCCACTTAACCACTTTTTCCACAAATAGTAAACTCTCCAATTCTAGTTGCAACTAATTTATTTTTAATTGTTTTCTTATTGCAACCACTTAACCCATAACTAACCACTTTGACTGATCAAGTTCTTTTAGGAGCTTCTAGAATAATTTGACTTTTTTTACCTTCTAGAGGCTTCAAGAAAACTCATGAGAGTTCTCCAACTTTATATGGCCATAATTCTCTAATCGTGAGGAGTTATGTGACGTTCCACATATCACCGAAAATGGCATGAAATATACTATCCATATAGAATAGTCTTACCTATAAATTTATTGATATTCATGCCTTTATACATTAATCAAATTGAAATCCCTTAATCATATTGTTGGGGATACCGGAATTTCTTCAAGGGTTGACATCAATGACAACCAACCTAATTAATCAACAGAAATATGTTGGCATGGGGTGGTCAGCCAATATTGGATCCATTAGATGAAGTTCTTGATATCGAGGCCATAACTTTTGACAAGAAGGGGAAAGTGTTGGTAAGGACACAAAGGAAAATAAATCTAAATTTAGACAACAATATGGTTCTAACCACTGAGGAAACCTTGTTGGATGCAAAAAAGGCTCAAGTTAGTGAAATATCACATGCCACCATTGACAGAGCCAAATAGGATGAGAGCGAGGTTGTTTCCATGACGAAAGAATTATAATCTCTTAGACATCAAGTGGATTACTACAAGGATACCACATAAGCAATGATGATCCTAAGAGAAGATTTCTTAGAGGATAATGGAAGATATAATTTGGTCAGAGATGTGTTTGTGGAAAAATTCATAACCTATCAAAAAGAAACCCTAATGTGCTTTGTATCACACAAGGAGATGTTGAAGCAGTATGAGAGAGTACACAAAATATTGAACCGAGTCGATTACATTAGAGAAATTCAGAAAGGTCAAGGAGAGGAAGAGCATGGTATCAAAATGTTCACTGATGACATCATGCACAAGATACATATGGAAACATAATATTGGGTTCAATATGTTGTTGAACCAAAAAATAAGATGTAGTAAAGGTGGGATGAATTTCTCATGAAATGAAAGAAAATTGATGAGAAAATGGAAGAAATCCAATTTCCCAAGTTTGGGTCGCCAAAATATTTTCAAGACATCAATGATAGAATGAAGAAACACATAGACAATGACTAGAGGTATGAGTCAGACATTCACAAGAGGGACACCTTGCTAGGAGTACGAGCTAAAATATTTATGGAACACACTATCAAGTCAATTGTCAGTTTGGAGTGTGTTCCTGCCAAGGTGGACAAGTAAGTAGAGCACACTAGAGATATGAGGGAAGTACTTAGCGCACCTATGAATTAACATCACTTCCCCTTCAAAAACATATGTGAGGACCTCTTCTCCCAATGGGTCAAGTATGAAAAATCACATTTTTTTATTAGTCACCTCATGCATGTGGAATAGCTGAGAGAAAACACGTTGATGAGTCAACATTTATTTTTGTATTTTCTTAAACTAGCATTAGTACTATTTTTAGACAATTTGATTTTTGATAAATAAGAGAATAGACCATGCACTTAGGGTCGATGTTTTTTGTAAGAAAATATTTTGGATTAAGGAAAGGGAAATTAAATTCCAATTTAATTTAGAATCTCAAGAGGACCCAAGGAATTTTACCAAATCTCTGCATGTCATCTTATAAGTGGTTTGTTCTTGCTATCACCTACTATGTTATGCTAAGTCTCATTTATCATCTCTCTTTTTCTCCTTTTCAAATTTTTTGTGTAAACTATAAATCCTAATCATTTGTGTGATTAAGGGTTCAAAATATTATTAGGGGGTCAAATTTGTATTATGCTAAAAAAATGAGGGATACTTAGCCTTGTAAAAGGGGGATAGAGGAATTATACACATGTTTGTATGATTGTTTGATGACATAATTATCTTTAAATCTTTTCATTTGAGGTATATGTCATATCATGATATATGCTTCATGATTACCCAAGTTAGTAAGCTATAGATTCAAAATTTAATCCACCCAAGAAAGAAAAACAACAAATGTGGTTGAGTGTTATAGGAACTTCCACATGTCTCTGGTCGTGATTATTTTGAGCACCTTGGGGAATCGTGGAAGTTGTGGATTGTACTACAAAGATAATAATTATGAAAAATAATTAGCAAGTACAAGTTGTCAACCATAGAATGTGAATATGGGTTTTATTTTCATTTGTACACATCAACTGTCAAGAAGGTCACATGGATAAGGTTTTTCAAAACATGTATTCAAAACTGGTGCATTATTTGTTACCTACAACAGCTAGTTGATTTGAATTTTCAGCCACAGAGCTAGCATATCCCTTATTATTCTCATTACAAAGAAGACATATCCCTTTTCTGTAGCCAATACTATAATATTTTGGTCGTAGCTGTGTAGATGGGTAAAGGTGGACATGTGAATAGGAAATATCCTGAAGGGACTAAGATCATGGAGGCTTATGAAGAAAGTTTCCACATGTTTCATCAGGCCTGTTGGTATCTATTCTATACTAAGATGGATGGTCATCATTACATTGTAGCTAGGGCGTTTTCTAAGAGTCTAATGGACAGTGGACCCGAATTGCAAACCCATTCATGAAGGTTACAGAAGAATCCATATCAACTTCTTGCAACCTCCCGAGTGATGGAGAAAAGTGGTTTAAAAATAAATTGATTACAGGAGGAGATGTAAGTCCGTTTTTGAAACCCGAAAACAAAGACCCTAATTGGGCCAAAGAAAGTCCTAGGGATTGGATTTATGATGAATGGATGGAATCCTTACTCATGCTCAAAAGATTCATCACCTGTGAGGGGCACTATTCTATTGTATTTTTATTTCATCTATGATTTATGCTTCATCTGGTAGGAATTAAAAGTATGAATCTACCTTATTATTTCTTGAGGGATATCAACAAGATGGCCATGAAGGTCCAAGTAAAACCCAAAACCACTCCTCACGTAATTTATCTTCGGTACTTGATTAAAGTACTTATCAAGACCAAGCTGGGGAAATTGTAGAATACTTGGGATCAATTTTTGATCCAGTCGGGTTTTGAGAAGGAAGTGCATTCTCCTACTACACAATCACATGATAATGTTGTTAAGCCTAAACAAGAAACTCCACCTAGAGCCAGTCAACTAGCTACTTCAAAGAAGGGAAAAAGATAAGCTCTCTCAAAGACTTCAGATGAGCCTATGAAAGATACTCCAACTAGCCAACAAGTAGATGCAAGGTATTCCCGTATCCTAGGTGGAGGTAAGAATCATTTTCCTTTTTCACAGAAGACTTATTCTAGAAGGACCAAAAGGCTAGCTAAACCTAGGTTTTTCATGGAATATCAACAACCTAAAACAACATAAGCATTTGAAGATCTTGTAAAGCCTAAATATCCTATCCCATATATTACTACTCCTACCTCAATTCCTTAAGAATACAATGCCTATAAATACAAAATTTTGGTTAGAAAGAGAAGTACAAGGACTTGAAATAAATTCAGACTAACATCCAAAGCAGTATATGACCCTGCCATCAAAGAGAAGGTCATCATTATCGATGAAGAATATGCAAAACCTATGGAGAATCCATCTACTAGTCACAAAATCCCTGTAATCAAGCCTGAGAGGACAAAATCTAAAAAGGGAAGTTTTACCGTGAATAAAAAGACACATACAAAGACAAACAAAGTCCCTGCTAGAAAAAAGGGTAAGAAGAATTTGAAAGGCTCAAACCCTAAGATTGGATCTGAAGGGGATAAGCCTACAAGAATGTAAACTAGATCTCAATCTAAGTAGAACAAAAAGGATAGTTTCGATTTGCTGGCAGAAGCAGTGACATCAGTATTTTGTGGAGATCTAACAGTTTGAGAATTTCACCTCAAATGAAAAATCCTAAACTATGATTTATGATGATGGAGTATGGGACAACCTTTTTATTTCTCGTTTTCAAGGTATCATGCTTCTTTTTTCATGTTCAGTTGCAGACTGGGTGAAGAAAGGCATAGAAAATGTGCAAAGTTAATTTTTTGTATGTCACTACAAGAAGTTCCCACAGTCACACACACATAAAAACAAGGGGGTGCTACAAGAACACCTGTAGCAGTCGGTTTTGCTGCTAATCTCACCCAGTTTCATATTTTTTGTAGCAAAGGAAAGCTATAACTATGCTAGCATCTTATGGATCATGTTATGAAGATATACACCTTTTGTGGATGTAAAAGGCTAGATTGGGATACGAATATAAATGAAGATTGGTCACCAGGACTAAGTTTTCAAAGGATGGATTTGTATGGATCTTTGAAGATCATATATATATGGGAAGGATAAACAGGATGTTTCATTGTTATCATCCAAATGGAGAACAAGTCAAGAAAAAGGTGTTTTATGTAAGGCTATTGCCTTGATCTTAGGAAGTTTTTTGTAAACTATTATTATTTTGTATATCAACAGTCAAAGGATGAAATTCATTTTGATTTTTGTAGGGATTAGTTTTGAGTTGGCCATAATCACTAGGATCAACCATAACTACATGTAACTAATTCAAAACAATATATATCAAATGATGTAGAAGAAGAAAGGGTTGGATCCTTGACTTTAGACTTAAGAGTTCTCATTATTAAACTATTTTGATCCATCCTACCTGTGTAAATATTTCAGTCGTTAATAAATTTCATGTTTGGTGTGTATCTCTCGTCTTTGTTTATCACTTCTATTTCCTCATATTGAACATATTATTACTGTTATATGCTTATATGATTGTATGTATGTGTTGAAAAGGTTTCTCTATTTTGTTTAGTGCAATCTTTGCCACATATATGTTTGAGTCTTTTAATCCTTGTTCAAAAAGGATTTTTGAGTGTAGGTTTATTCTTCCACTAGTCAAATATATTAAAGAATAGATGCTCTTTGATGATTGTCAATTTTGTTTCATTAATTCTCCTTAGTCATACCTTATACTATTTTTACTCCAACTGAGGTTTTGTTTACTTGATATGTTGCACATAGGGAAGTGGTTCTAATAGCTCATTCATCTCGCTACATTCAGATCAAGAGTATGATCACTCCACCTCTCTAAACTATTTTATTCAAAATATGTTGAAACAAGGTGTGCTAGACTTAACTCAATAGCAATATTGAGTTGACTTCTAGCGCTAATAGTTCTCCAATTTGATTGAAAGCTACAATCATTTAGTAAGATATTAATCATTTTTAGTTATCTCAATTGATTAAGATATTTCTAGGTAAATTTTGGTTAAATAGAATGCTATGTGATAATAAGTTCTTTGTGTTATGTGAAATAAGAAAAGTATAGAACTATTTCTTGTTTCTCTTTCCTCGTATCTTTTTGCATGCATGTTATTTAATTTTTTTTTCTTGAGTATATATTGTAATTGATAAATTTCATTTGGTATTAGTGTTGCAGGAATTTAGTTCTAGATATTACTTACATACTGCTATTAAGGTTTATCATGGGCATGAATTTCACGAACAAATCTATTTCGTCTATCATTCTTATTCCCCTTCATAATATAAAAGAAAACATTATAAATAA
Source organism: Picea glauca (assembly GCA_000966675.3). Lineage (NCBI taxonomy): Eukaryota > Viridiplantae > Streptophyta > Pinopsida > Pinales > Pinaceae > Picea > Picea glauca. The sequence continues at coordinate 303,298 of JZKD02S1429326.1, forward strand.
AATATAAAAAAATATAATCAAGTAGTTCAAGAAATGCATTTGAAACAAATAAAATCATTAAACCCCATCAAATGGTTCTCAGACCATCAATCCATAAGATCACTCTATTAGAATTGGGGAAGATTCTAATTGGGCCTCATCCTCAGGTGTGATCCCTACTGTTGATTCAAAGGGAATATATCCCCCTCAACAAAATTGGCACTAGAAGGAGGGAAATACATGGAAAATATTCAAAGGATCACACATAAAGAAGATAATACCACATGTGATACCTCACCTTGGGATGTAGAGGGAATTGATTCTCATCCTAAAATCCCATATGCAATTTCCCACTAGGAAGTGAACACATTTAGGAGAATCACTAGAGCATACACTAGGAATATAGGAGCATTACCCTTAACTCCATTAATTCATCGGAGAAGAATAATTGTAAGACATGTTGTATCTTCATTATAACATACATTCATACACACATTCGAAGACTTAGTGGGATTTTCTTTAATTGAAATAGAATAACCATTTGGATTAATTCCTAACACACCATTAGTTACTCCACTTTCTAGTACTTATTTTGAACCTAAAAACCAAGAGTCATAAGAAGAAGAATATGATTTAGAATCTTTAGACCACAATTCAGATCACATGGGTGATAATAATGAAGATAACCCTGAGGGAAATAATCAACCTTGGTTGGACCAGGATGTATTTTCTTTTCCCATTCATCTACATAATTTACCAAGGCATATAGAAAAGCTACTTCCCAAGTTTGATCTTGAAAAATTCATATTTCCTAAAGATCACATTAATAAGTTCATTCTTTCCATCTGGTTGATGAATGTCCAACATGAGGATTTCGTCTGTAAAATTTTCCTCTACACCTTTGAAAAATCATCTTCCACTTGGTATTTCAACCTCTTAGTTCGTTCCATAACTAGTTGGACCAAATTTCAAAAGGATTTCTTAGACAAGTTTGCAGATGAAACCACAACTAGGGATCTAATGGTTGCATTGTTCGTTGTCACTATGGATACTAGAGAGAAATTTAAGTACTTTAATAAACAATTTTACCATGATACTTAACAAGTTCCAAAATGATGAAAAACCTTCCCAAGAGATACAAATTGAAGTTTATGCAAATGCACTACCAACTTCAATTTCCATGTTTGTTAAGAGAGCTAACAAACAAACCCTAGAAAAAAACTTTGAGGAAGATAATACCATTGAATTTCATATTAAATGGTTCAAAGAAATCCAAATTCCCTAGGAAATAAAGAAACACAACAACCCAAAAGGGGACTTTTGTTGACTACACCACAAGGAAAACAAGTTGATCGACAAAATTAAAAAGATGGCCATGGCATGGAGAGTTTACAAAGAATGATCAAGAAACTATCAAATGATTTTGTAGATATGAAAATGAATGTAGGAGAAGATACATCCAAACATAGGCCTTATAGACCCCTTTTCAAGATACCTCCTCCTTTCAAATCCATATAACCTCCTTTGGCTAATTTGAATACTGATTTAGGAGATGTGGATTCATATTCCTTCTACAGTTATTATCAGGAAAATGACTCTGAAAAGAATTATACTCAGTGTATAAATTCCATGAATATGATTTCCAACCATTTATTAGATGGATGTGGTTTATCTGATCAAACAAATAACCCATTATCTAACACTCTATATGAGGAATATAATGAACAACAAGATGAAAAAAATATGGTATCATGGGATGTAAATCATATGACATCTGGAGTTAAACTCACCGAAGAAGAAGAGTTGACTTATGAAACTTTGGTTGTGTAGATAAGGAGAAATGGTCTTATCTCTTAAATCCATCTGGTCATATCTCGGGCTCCTAAGAATCCTTGGAACTCAAATCCCTTGAACAAACCTACCCCTATACTCAAATATACTCCTAAATTTGTAGCACAAGAGTCAACAAAATTATAGGATAACATGGTAGAGGACCTAAGGAAAATGAAAGAAAAAATTTATGTTATGGATCCATGCATGATTCCTTATAAAACAACCTATTAGTCCAAACATTAAAGGAATAAAACAACCAACAAGTCAACCCTAGTCAAAACATAAGTAGGATAACTTCAGGGGAAACCAAAAAACTCAACAATGGATTCAACATCCACAGATAATAAATCCAAGCTATACATTTCTCTTTTCTTATTGACATTTGAAATATTCAATATAAATCTGCACAATTGTATAGTTGACTGAGTGGCATCATCGAACGTCATGCCTTATTCTGTGTGCAAAAATTTAAATGTAACTCCCTCTAAAACTGAAACCCATATTATACAATTGGATAGAACTGAGGTCAAATTCATTAGTGAATTAAAGGATGTCATGATTCAAATTGCTTCAAACCCAAATACCCACCAAGTATCTCATTACAAAAATTCCACCTCTTACCTTTGAGACAAGAATATATCTCTTGGGGTGTGACTTTTTAATTGTCTTTGTGTGGGAATGAATTAGGTCATTAGTTTGGAAACTTGATAAGGAGATCATTTTTAGATTTGAACCCTAAAACTTCATCTTTGGAATGAAATTTAAGTAAAAACAAACTATGGTAATTAACGAAAGTCATCTTTGTTAACTGTGGAATACTCTATGCGTACCTTTTCTTTGAATGAGGTTGGACCTCTTATGACTATTGAATTTAATTTTGTATGCATACTTGTTGAAATTTTGGGGTTGGTATGTGCCTTGTTGATAGATGTAAAATAGAAAGGATGATATGTGATTGTATATATGTATGAGGTTTTGGCCAAAAAAATAATGCATGAATAGTTATTGATAATAGATGATAGATACAAATCTGTTGTTATGGGTTAATTGGTCATTTTCATAGGCTGACAACATACATACCAAGACAAAAACCATGATTGAATATTGATGATGGCATGATGACTTGGTGTGTGTTTTGGTAGGATGTAAGTAGTGGGCATTAAGTTTGACATTCCATTAATGGAATGATTGTGTTTTAGCATGATGAATTTGATTTTCTAATTATATGCTAATTGGAATTTCAAATAATAATAGTAATAAAATTGGAAATAAAACTTAAAAAAAAAACTCTTAATTTCATAATTTGGATTGTGAATGTAAGTTACAAGTAGCGTATGTGCATTAGAATAAGAGTGTAAAAATTATTGTAAATACATTCTTAATGGTGAATGATGTATTTCTTGTGATTTCTCAAACTTGGTTTTCTGTAATTATGCATTGCCATATTGTTGGATTGAGTTTGTTATGGGATGAATTGAACTTGGATGGATGTTATGATGTGGTATGTCTTGCATAATGAAGAAAATGGGTTTAAATGATTGGTATGGGTTGGATGGTTATGGAAATTAATATAAATGGAATCTTAAAGGATAAATTGTTTCTGCATTAATGTATGGGTGGGGAATCCATACTAATGTGTAGCTATCAGCAAAGTAGTTCTTCCTGTATATAGAAAAGAATTTTATTTTGATAAAATATCACTGGCATGGTTAAAAGAAATGATTGATTGTATGCATTTGAGAATTAAGTAGAATACACATTCATTGTATGGATATGGTTAGATTCATGTGCTTTATTTCTTTTAATATCAAATAAAAAAGACTAGGAATTTCATAATCAATACCATTGAATGGCTGGTAATGCTTTGTGTTATCACACTAAGTTGACTTGGGTGTCTTAGTTTGTTTTTTGTTAAAAATAAAAATTAAAAAAAAGGCCTAAGATTCTTATTTTCTCTTTGAAATAAATTTCTCATCCATTAAATGTTATTTATTATAGGACCCCTTAGGATGACTAAACCTTTTATTCATATCTCATGTGTTGATCCACAATTCAATTTTTGGTCCTTAAACCCTTATGAGCTCATGGTCTATTATTTATGTCCCCTCTTGTGATTCATCCCTAGGTTGATACCTCCCATGACTAGGCTAATGTGACATACCTCTCTCATCACTCATGACCTCGCATGCATACCTCATCATCCCCACTCACCTGTCCAATCATTTTTTTGATTTGGAGAACGCTGCCCACTCAGTAGGTATTTCTGTAGCGCCTGTCACGATTATCATGGACCCACTCCAAGTCATGATTGCCATGATTGATACCTTAATCCTTGTTTTCAGTGCCTGAAGTCGGTTGAAATGATTTCAAAAGATCTTGCATTTATGATCCTTGGTAATGGTTTCTAAATTTAAAAAGTTCAGCAGTGATGCGCTGTGTAAGTTTGCTAGTTCAGATCAGATGATTGCAAGTCCACTAAATCCAATGCTGTGAGAGATTTCAGGGCCTAAGTTTCCTCATTCTTATCCTAAGTTCACGCTGAGGAGCTCAACAATTGTCGACTTCACAGGTATCTTGTGCAACCTCCTTCACATATTAATTTTCACAGGATATTTGTGCTCGGGTTTCAGTTTGCTAAGCTTATAGGGTAGTATGGGAGCCATATTTTCATTCCTATAAACATCTTAGCTCGTATCCATAGTCTAATTATGGTGGTTATTCATAGCCTTTGAAAGTCACAGGCCTGAAATAGCCTATCCTATGTGTATGTGTTGCGCTACGCAGAGGCGCTGCTCAAACCTCTATGATTATCCTTTGCTTCTTTTCATCCTATACGAAGAGTCATTTTGGAATTACTTCCTCATAGTCTAAACCCCGAAAACCTGTATAAGCTTGAAAGTCCATTTCTCATAGCCAAGTTCATTTTCTAAGCACTATTAATTTGTAGGGCCATCCTTGTGCATTTGAGACTTAAATTGAAGTTTTTTGGTCAATAGCATCCCTTACAGCCTCTTAAGAACCCTCTCTCTAAGTCATGGAGACCCCTCAGTCGAAGAAATCACACAAAGGTGGGAAGATAGTTCGAACAGAACCTGTGGACATGCACCTTTTTGACATAGAACCCATGGCAAGGGAAATGTTTCGAAGAGAAGGATGCCTCTCTTTCTGCCAAAACATGTAGAGAGGCCACTCAAAAGTAGAAAAACAATTTTCACTAAACTTTGATGGCAAGAAAACCAGAGTTGGAGATTTGGAATTTGAGGTGATTGAAGCCTCCATCTCAGCTGCAACAGGGATTCCCATTTCAGGAGAAAATTGGTTCAAGGCCATGGTATTGAGTTCACATTTCGTTAAAGATATTTTCAAGCCTGAATACCAAGCCAATGATTTATCTAAGAGTGTGCCAAGGAATCATTTGATTGACCAATTTGACATAATGTTGAAAATCATACAGAGATATTTTAGTTGTGAAGGGAGATTTAACACCCTATATCATTACCAAATAAGGTTGTTGTTGCATTTTACTGGTAAGGTTCAGATGAATATTCGATATTACCTGCTGAGAAGTATAGGTAAAATGGCAGATAGGGTGCAAGCCAAATCCAAGGATGTGGACTCCAGTCTTTTCCACTTTGGACTTATCAGGATGCTTGTCTCCGAAGAGTTGGGAAAGAAAGAGATCTCCTAGGAGAATTTTTTGGTCTCTTCTCACTTCAAGATGGACCCAACACCTACCTCCCAATCACATATTGTAGGCTCTTCATCACCTAGCAGTACTAAAACATGGATCAGCAAGAAGAGAAAGGGTAGATCCCCTATTTCATAGATCAATAAGAAGGTAAGGGAAGATGAGGAGGAAGTTTGTCCTTCCCTACATAGAGATTTCTCACCACCACCTCCACCAGGGTTAAAAGAAGTTATATCTTCTACCAAGGTGACATCAAAAAAAGGGAAGAAGATTATCTTTCCCTCTCCTCCTCTAGCAGTTGAAATCAAAGGTAAAAGATCTTTCACTAGGTCATCAATTCCTAAGGTGGATTTCAAAGGACATCCTTTACCAGAAAACCCTATACATAAAAAGAAATGGAAAGGCATTGAAAAAGTTGTAGAAGAGAAACAAGAAACTCTTGTACAAAAAATCAAGGGTAAAGGTACCAAAAGACCTTTGGAGAGGGAAGATGAAATCCCTGTGAAGGATTGTAAAAAACCTATGAAGAATAAAGAACAGGCTGATGTGCAAGAGAAGAAGCATAAAGGAAAAGGTTTTGAGAATATTGATGAAACATGAAAGAAAACTCATGTACAGATGGAAGAAAAGGACAAGAAGAAGCCTGCTGAGACTGCACATGTCCCCAACCCCCTTGGCAGCCAGACCTACAAAAGACTTATTAAGCAGCTTAGGGATGCAAGGAGAGAAATAGCTCATCTCAAAGCAGAAGAAAAGGTCAACTTGACTCAGATGAATGAGCTCATGATTGGCTACAACCATACCCTAGACTTGGCAAGGTTCGTAGCAATAAAGGGTCTTCCTCTTCATAAATAGATGAAGAATATTTACAGACAGAACAGGGGTTTCCAGGCAAAGAACAGGAAGTTAAAGGAAGAATTGAAGCATTTCCAAGATGAAGTAACCCAAAAGAATTTACAGGTGTTGATTGAGGCTGCCATTGAAGATGACAAGCCAGTAGCTAAGGAAAACACAACTATACTGAAGAAGCCTACCAGTGTTAAGAAGAAGAATTTTATTGAGTTAGTTGGAGACATTCTTTCCACCAAAAAGAGTGTGAAGCTAAGTGTTAAAATGAAAAAGTAGTTGGTAGTGGTAAACCCCATTTTTTAGAGTTGTTCCTTTTTGGGAAGGTTAACTGATATGCACATATTAAGTTTTTCCACCTGTACAGGCTTCTATGTGTTTAGTTATATGAATTTTTGAATTTTTTCTAAGTGCTAGATTCACTCAGTGGTAAAAGAACCTAAGTAAATTGATTTGTCATCATGGAAGGACAGAAACAACTCTACAGACATTCAGGAGTCAAAGACGTTGCATTTTTTGCATGGCTACCCAAATCCTTATGCAGACGCAGCATAGGTGGCACTGCGTAATATTTTACATGACACAGATTTGTCATACATGCGCTACCCACAGGCGCTGTGTAATATCTTAAAGAGAGCAGGTTTACACATAGTCGCTACTCAATTTATAGAGGACAAATGTATCCGCAGATATGAAACACCAGGGCGCTACCCACAGGCGTTTCCTTCTCTCCTTGTTCCATTTTAGGGGGCGCTACATAGAATTTATACCCAAGGGAGTAGCCAGCAAACACCAGGGATCTAGGAAGACTAAACCAATAGTTTTGGATAAGTTAATAATGAAATAACTGACAGAAGTAGTAGTTAGCATGCAGAGGACAACTACAAGCTCCAAAGGGACACATGGAAAACCAGGAGCTGAGTAGAAAAAGAGGATCAAAGTAGTTAGAAGCATGATTGGGTTTAGTCACCAACACTTCCCTGTTTTATAGCATAGGTTTTTATCTTAGTTGTTAAAATAAATAAATCTTCTAAGATTTTTAAGGAAAAGAGGCCAGCTCGTCCCTCCAGCTGTTGCCTCCCTTTCTTGTTATAAATAGATAGTTTAATTTCTTTAATGGGTTCAGATGGTAGAGCAACGCTCCCAAGAAACTGTGATATTTTTGATAAAGTGACTGTGATCTAGTATGTACTGGACTTAAGACTTTTTGACTAATAGAAATCAACTCCTATTTCAGACTATTTGCTTCTAATGCTAAATAATCATATTTGAATGCTTCATATGGATGACTATGGTAATGATATGATGGATGTTTGATCATTTTATTGTCACAGTGTTTATTTAGCTCCTTAGTTTCCAATCTCAAGAAGATCTTGTTTTAAGAAACTTTCTTCCTTTGGGATTTTGTGGACCTAATGTTTGCAGTAGCTCTTATATTCCTCTCGTTCAAGTCTTATTTCTATCTGCATTTACTCCCAAACTACTGTTTGAAATTAGTCAAGACCTTATTTGTTACATGTTAGCCCTGTTTCTATGTGAGGATATTATCATTTTAAGTTTTTCCATTCGACCTTTCAAAAAACACTCTTTCTTTCACATATCACCTAATGGGTACTGGGCTTACCTTCCTTGCAATCAGAAGGTGACTTCTAGTGCTAACACTTTGGATGACTTGATTATTAGTATGAAGAAGTAATTATAGAGAATCTATTTATGATCTTGAATTGTATGTTGTGTATGATTGATTGATGTAAGATTGAATCATTTTAGAAATGTGTAAAAAGGATAGAAACATTTGGGGACAAGTTGATTTTCCATTATCTCTTCTTCTAGCATACGATAGTTGATTCCATTATGTTGGAGGAGATTATATTCAATTGTGAAAAGGAAATCCTAGATTGGAATCCTTAGCAACTCCAATATATGGTTATTTAGTAAACGTTTTGACCTTGACTGAAATTGAATAATTCCTAGGTAATATGTGTGCTCTTTAATGTGGAATTTCATGTGGAATCAATTTTAATGTGAAATTTAATGGGACAATTGGGATAGTGGTGAATATAATTCCACTCTTAGTGAATTGGGGGTGTTGAGTTCATAATACAATTGGATTTTTATATGGCCTGTAAAATTCAAAATATGTTTGATTTTTTATATTTTTACTTTAGATGCATAATTGTATGGGTAGTTAGTGGTCCCAACAGAAGCTGATAAACTTATGGAAAGTAAAACGAAGTATCCTTTACAATTGGACAAGTTTAAGCATATCTTCAATCTCATAATGTCTTTTGCGATATCCTAAAACTTGTGTGAATAAAGAAGAAGATTCATAATTTTGTGTATTTTATTTGTTTTCATAGGTTTATTAAGTCATGTGTATGTATTAATGTCAAGAAATAATGCATAAAAAATTACTAGCAGTTGGAAATCATGAATGATTTATATTTTACAAGTGGATTGATTTGTAATGGGTATATTATTATTGAAAACCTATTTAGATATGCATATAAGTTATCTTGGATTCAAATATTGCAAACTGATATTTTTTTTTAATCAAATCCTTATAATTGATTCATTAGTGTATTAGTTCTCAAGTAAGAGAAGAAAATGACACTAGTGACTTTGGGACTTAATGGAAATTCCATAGTTTGGAAATGATTCAAATGAGGGTTGTTTGCAATGCTATCCTCCTGGACCTAGAACTATGATTATGGATGAAATTTAAGCATTTAGTAAAAGTGGTAAAAATTTCTTGAGGATCGTTTTTGTAAATGTCGAAGATTTCTTGTGGAATATAAAAGGGTGAAATTTAGGTTGTGAAAGGCATAATAAAATATTGATTGCAAGAGTTGATTGTAACTATATGGTTGTGAATGATAGAATGTGTATGTTCTCTCATTGTTCTATTTATATAAATTGTTACTTGATAATATGTGACATTGATTATATGATGGGAAGGACAATCAATGTAGTATATATAATTATATAGTTTATTTATACTCTGTTTGTGGCTTAGTCAATTCAAAATTGCTATGGAAGGAGGATAACTATTGATATTGTTTGAAGTAACCAAAATAAAATGTAATAGTTGAGGTTTGGAATGCGATATCACTTACGAGGACTTATATATTGATAATACATGACTAATTGTATGTTTCATTTTAAGTATGGTATGATTATTGTATGTCAAAATAGTCTACCATGACATGCCTATATTTGCTACTTGTTGTGATAACATGTATGTTTTTTTTTTTTACATCGTCGAGATATTTGTTCTTCAGAGAAAGTTGAATTATCAATTTGGCATGGAGCCAAAGATGTATCTTTTATGATCTAATATATTCATGTATAATAAGATCTTATTTTGCGATTTAACTTATATAATTCTAGTCCTTGGTGACTGCATGGAAACTCGAGGCCATATTTTGTTCCAAGGAGGGAAGTATGTACCATCCCTACTTGCCTAATTATAGTTGGCATAGAATAAGTATATTAAACCTATATTTTCTAATGTGTTCATGGGTTTTAACTATATATATGGTGGGTATCTATACATAGACATAGACATGGAGTCTCAATAAATTCATGGAGTCTCAGTAGAGGCATGGAGTCTCAATGGAGGCGTGGAGTCCCAATAGAGACATGGAGTCTCAATAGAGGTATGGAGTCTCTCTTTGCAAAGAGGAGTACCAAGGTGGCCAATTTTGATGCAACTTCTCTGCTCTCTTGAATCCTTTATTCTTCATCTAGAAATTCAATTTCCTCAATATTCACATCAAGATCCATATCTTCAAGAAAAAATTCTTCTTCAAGTATTCCCTCACTGTCTCCTTCCTTATTTGTTCCACTTTTCCTCTTGCTTATGACAGGGATTTTGTGAGGTATTTGTAGATTTCTCTTAGGAGGGTTTTTCTCACCTCCATCATCAAAATTATCTATTGAAGATTTCCTTTTCTCTTGAACTATATACTAGGATTTGTTTTTGGGTAGGTCATTCGTTTGCAAAATAATATAATACCGTGAACTCCTCTCGTTCACAACCCTTTCTTAGTGTCTAGATTGATCAGTGGTATAGAAAATCGTTTCGATGTCCTCTTGTCTTTTCTAAATAAACAATGCTTGAGGGTTTTGACTCTCACTCTCTTCTTCTCCAAACATGAATGTATTAGCAAATGAGAAAATGTGACCGAAAGATGTCATATGTTTCATGAATAATTGGCTAGGATCAATTCACTTAATTTCACTTACTTCCTTTAGGTTGAAATGATCAAACTGGACTGAAATTGCATTGATGTGTGTAATGTTTTTTATTATCATCTCTCCAATTTTCCATGGAAGAGGGACCAAAATCTATACTTATTGCATACTTTGACAACAATATTTTATTTGAAACATAATACAACATATATGAAGGTCTTTCACAAGAACAGTAAATCATGATAATATTGAAGTGCTCCATTGATTCAAATATTCCTATATTATCCAAGAAGGATGTTACTTCTAGAGACCATTTAGATGTGTTCAGTGCATAAATAAGTTTTTTGAAAGAGGAAATAAATGCATTATTTACTTAATACAAATGGTATATAGGTTTTTGTTTTCATAAATGTGGATACCACATCTGAATAAGATCAATTTTACAGTTTAATTTCATGGAAAAATCAAATCCCTTGAATATGTGACAGTATGTAATGGAAAAAATAAGATACGAGGCCATGTAAAAAAAATTAGTATTTTTGAAATTTTCCAACTGAAAAGATAATTCACTGGAGATAATATTTGCCCAATCAAATTGTTGGTGAAAACTTGGATACCAGGGTTCTCAAAGGTTACCAACAAAGTTAGCGATGTAGTCTAGTAGCACTGGCATATTCAACCTTCCATAAGGGAAGGAGGTCTCACATGAAGCACAATCGAGACTTGTGTGTGATAAAGTTAGTCAATGAGGATGCATCATCAAATATGATGAAACACACTATAGATTCATAATTGAATTTGAAAATATTGTGAAATTGGAAGTCTAAACCAATATATGTATCAACTAATTATGTTGTGCATCATGCATGTAAATCCATACACGAGGAAACACTTGTAAATGAAGATTGGATATAAAATACAATGTACAGGAGTAATTGTGCAAAAGAGAAACTATGGAGTCACACACATCATAACCAAAGAAAATTTTAGGGCCCAAAATATCTATTGTATTATCAGTGTCTCAGAGTTCACAATCTTGCGAGTGCAAGGGTTTGATCATAACTTATGTAGTACATTCCTTTTTCCCATATACAATTGTTCCCACAACCCATTACAATATCTTATTGCACTAGACTCAACAATAACAATGGTGATAGCTTAGTGATAGAGAAAGAAAAAAATTTATTTTATCAACAATAATATAACAATGCATAATATGGAAATACATAAAAACAAATCATCATCTTGACAACTAGGAAACCCCTTTCCATTACATATTTTCCAATTTATGTTGTTTTCTTGGCCTCTTGTTGATTCCCCTATTATTCTTTCTTGATTCAACTTCCATTACTTTCCCTCTTTCTCTTTGCTTGCATTCAAATATTATGGACCTTTACACTTACTCCTCCAATTTGTTTATGATCTATATTCGCTACTGACCTACTGGTAGTTAACTTTCCGCTTACCTGAGTTTCTCTCCACATGTTCTAATCTTCCTCTATGCTGTTGCGATTTCTTGAAAAAATATGACCTTTCCACAAAATTAGGTCCTATTGAAAGACAGAGGGACCAACAAGCCCCAACCACAATATTTGACTCATCGGAATTCAAAATGATAGTTCGTTCCCCTAGCCCTCTACAAATGGAGGGCCCAACTCAGGCACTAAGGTGAGAGCCTGTGCATGAAATTGATCATAGGACTTGACCTGACCATTCCATTTCCTCGCCAAAATGGAGGCTCCCACAATAAATTCCTTGGTAGATTTTACATCATGCTACTCTAGTTTGGTAGACAACAGAGTATTCTAGTCTATGTCAGCAATGGAGTCAAGTTTCTGCATAGGAATGTATTTATCTTGAATTGTAGGATTGAAGTGTCAAAGATATGCCTTTGCGGCCCTATTAGCTTCATCCATGGCATCCAACTCTTCATCCTCAGCCTGTATTTCAATATACTTAGCCACTTTCTCAACATGGTCGGAAATGGCACAAGTTTCTGGACGCATATTGTTAATCCTAGTGAACACCTCTCTGTTAGGATTACTACATTGGTCCAACAATCCAACCTAGTCCATGACCATATCGAAGAGCCGAAAAAATTCCTGATCCTAGGCATGAAGTGAGGATTTGACAATATTTCCTTCCAAAATTCCTTGATTAATCCACTGCATCATTGCTTCATGTTGTTCATTTTCTTTTAATTTGATGGAGACTAGATCTTCTTACAAGGTATTAGTCTTGGAAGCTAGTTGGAACCATGCACCAACAATGAGCTCCACTCTTTGTGGTGGTGCAACCAAAATGATATCTTCGAGAAAATTAGACCCCAACTATCAAAAAGTAGGTCGTTCTTGGACAAGTTTTTATGAGATGATTACAACTGAGGACTTGGCCTGCACACGTAATTCATGCTCATATTGTGCAGTGGAAGAGGTGACACTTGCAACCTCACATAGTTTTTGTACATGTTGAATTTTGTTGTTAGAGTGCTCAACGACAATGATCATGTTCTCCATTTGATCAATTGATGTTGAGATGAGTTGGAGAATCTATGAGGTAGCCCAAGTGGAAATATCCCCACTGGTAAAAGACAGATCCAATGGCAGCCTGGAGGCAAGCAGTTTACCACTTGCAATAAATAATTTTGAGAATTTGGGGGTGAAAACACCATCTGGTCTAGGGGAGGGAGCTCTGAGGCTCTAGGTAAGCCAATCATGTACCTCTTGCAGAAGTGTCACAACCACAGTTGTTTTCTCCAAGGAAATTTCCAAGATTGCTCGACACTATCGAGGATCCTGTATCATAGGTGCAAGTTGATATTTGAACAAACTTATGTTGAGCGTAGAGTGTGTGTCATATTGAGTATCCAACTGATCCTAAGGATGATCATGTTCCATCAACACTTGTGTCTCAGGGCCCATCTGTAGCACTGAATGAAGAGTGGCTTTCTGTTGTGAGTCCAGAGGGATTTGGGTTTGCGAAATCTAGGGGAAAATAAATGGTAGTGGAATGGTAGTGATTGCAGTGGAAGTGGTTCCAGGGCATTTGAGCAAGACTGTGTCAAACTAAGTGTGAGAAGGTGAGGACAGGGTCATGAATGGGATGGCAGTGGTCAGCCCATGCGGTTGGCTAGTGATCTCCTCAAAGATGGGGGTAGGTTTATGCACGACTGGATGGTCATCAATTATAGTGATCATGGGGACAGATGAGGGAATGGGGGTATTGGTGCAGTTCAAAGGTGGAATCGAAAAAAAAGGAGTGGCCATGGTGATAACAAGGTTAGTAGGAGACTTGGAGGGAGAGTTCATGCATTGCTTTTTCATAGGAAAAACAGAGGTAAGGACTTCACGTAATTTCTTACCATAAATGGTGGCATCGTCCAGAATAGAAGAAAATGGGATCTGAACTATTTCCCTTGGTAACACTTCCTCATCGCCTTCATCTTCCCCTTCCTCTGAGATATAAGGTGTCCTGTCATGGTTTGTGGAACTAGTCTCTGTACCATAGGTCTATGCAAGCACTAATCTTTGGGAAATAACAGGCATTATGTGGGAGACACCTATCTTATTATGTTCTATAATGGCATCTGACCATGGGGTGAATTCCTTATCGAAAGTGAGCTAATCCAAGTAAAATGGTAAATAGTTCATATGAAAGAGAGATAGAGCATCCCTCATAGGTCACACAAATGTATGGTCATGGATCATCCTGAACCAGATGTTGTGGGTATGTCAATTAAGAAGTGCCTGTGGACTTGTTAGTGGCATCATTTTTTTAGTTAGAGACGGTCTTATTCGAGTCAGACTTTGTGTGTAAAGCGTGTGAGGTCAGGTACCGAACAATGATGGGTCAAAGTCAGCAAGTGGTGGGTCGACCCTTGGAGTCAGGAAGGGATGTTAGAAACAAAACATGTGTAAGGGGTAAAGGTCTTTTCCCAAAGAGTCAGGTCCTATCAGAAGAGAAGGTCTTATGTGCCTAAGGTCAAGGGAAGTTGTTAAATAGAAGTCATTTTGGCAGATGAAGTGACCATCATCAACTCATTATGAAGTCATAAAGAATGAAAAATCACAGATCTCATATCACATATGACCTGCATCTCTTATCAAATCTACTTCGCACACTCTGAAGTGTACCCATCACATGAAAGTACTGCAAAAATTTTCAAGTTTGCATAGAAACCTCCAGTCACCATGGATTCAGTGTCACCTGACACGTTTTCATCTCTTGCCTACCTGATTATAAATTTCGAGTGCTCTACATGTACTCTATTCACCAACCGAGTTTGTCTACTTCATGTAATTCTTCTCCCAAGCCCATGTCAATTGAGATCACTGCCTTTGGCCGATGTCAAATTCATCGTGTGCAGAACAAATACGCGTTGCACCATGACGACATCCCAGAAAATAAGGAAAGGTGCGTGAAGTGGCAGGAATGTTGGGCCCGAGCCTCAAATATTGACATTGGTAAACGAATATATAGAGGTTAGGGCGTATTTTGAGCCAGTCAGATGCATGACCTTTTGCAGAAAAATCCAAGGATTCAACATGAAACTAGTGGAGCAGTTCGCACTCAGGCTCGAAAAGTCCCACGCAGTAATTGCAGGTGTCTCTTTCTAGGTCACAAAGGAAACTTTGTCGAACATGAAAGAGATCTCTTCATGCAGTGAAATGTGGTTTAAAGGTATGCCTTTGGACGCACGATGTTACAAAGACTTCATCAAGCAAGACTGTTTAGGTTGGAAATTCGAAATGGGCGTTCCAAGTAGGTATTTATAGGGGCCTTTTTAGAAACTCATGGAAGTAATTAGGAAATATTTCATCTGTGAGGGAAGGTTTGAAAAAATAAATTCTCATCACATTAAATTGTTGATTCACTTCACAGGGAGGAGACCGTTAAATATTCCCTTTTTCTTGCACCAAAGCCTCCAAGAAATGGCAGACAATGCCCGAGCTGAAGAAGATCAGTCGAAGAGGAAAATATTACATGTCTCATTGATTAAATTATTGATGGTGGAGGAGTTAAGGAGATTGGGAAATAACTAGGATTCATTTCTACTTGTAGCAGGCATCCTCAAGGATCCAAAAGGAGATTTCCCTCTACCTGCGGAAAGGTTAACATCGCATCGCACGGAGGATGAAGAAGGAAGGGTTGCAAAGGAAGGAAGGACATTGGAGGCATTGTCCCCCCAATAGCCAATACCCCAGAGAAGTCTAGGCCATGGAAAACAAGGAAGTTGGGGAGACCCGCGTCCCGAGTGAGCCACGTGCAAAGCTAGTCGTTGAAGAGTTACTCATGCACACAATTCGGCTAGAGCTCGTCGAAGGAACAAGTAGAGAGAGCTGGAGCAGAAGGAGGAGGACAGAAACTGAAAACGCAGATGTTCATGATCCATCACAGCAGTTGAAGCAAGCGCAACTTGCTATTGCTGAGATATACTAGGAAAACAGAGAGTTGAGACAACAATTAGCAACAAATAACCTCGAAGTATCAAGATCACAAGTCCATGAGGGAAAGGCAACTTGGCTAAAGGGACAGTGCAGGGAACCGCAGGATAGGATCATACAACTACATGAAACACAGATTGTGTCAGAAGAAAGGAATGTGAAACACTTCAGGGAATGTGAATCGACCATGGAAAAAGTTTGCGAAGCTCTTACCAGCACGCAGAAGAAGATGAAAGGGAACGTGGTGTTGCAAAGGCAAGTGATGAACCTAAAACAATGAAACTGGTCTCTCGAGAGAAAGCTTCGAGTATCCAAACTACAAACGAGACCAGACGCATGATCGACTGACTCTGCTTTTTGTCTCCTCAGACATGGCGTGGATTTGGAATCTGACAGATGCCCATGCAGAAAACATACGATGTGTAGAGATGGAATCTCATCCATTGCGAAGATATATGTACATTATACGTGTGAAATTTTGAAGAGAGGCATTTTTCACTAGATGGGGTCATCATTTTGGAGGCACTTGCAAAGGTCTACAATCATCCGCCACATGCACGCACCAGCAAACGATTGCGCGACAGAGACCAAGGCCATTACATTATGTGGCAGGAGTCTGATAGAACACTTGATCGTCGAGATTCACTGTCAAAGGAAAGCATCGATACATCATTCTCTAATGAAAATATCTTGTTGATGACTGAAACGTCATGGTAAATATGAGCGGATATGATGCGGCCGAGTACAGTCAATCTCTATTTATAGAAAAATGACATTCGAAGAGCCATGTGACAAAGAGTAGTCAAGACCTAGTTTCTATGGATAGTAGTTAGAGTTCAGGGTAGCCCAAGCAACAAAACCTTGTCTATATATTCCATCTTTTCAATGTAGGCCAGGTTGGTTGGAAAAACAGTGTAGACAATGACTATTGATTGTAGTTTTTTGATCCGATTGAAACTTAATGCAAAAGTCCTGAAGATTTGATGAAAATATTCTAATGGTGGCAGTTCGATGTATTTTATTCTTTCTTTGCATATTTGCTCTCATGTGTTCTTTATATTCACATATATAATTTCTGTTTAAATCGGAACGTGATTTCGAATCTAGAATTCACCATGTAGTGCTCTAGATTCACGCCATTTAAACAAACTGTGTTTCTTCTAAGTTAACTCCAAATTCATCCCCAGCGGTGCTCTGAGTTAGTTCATGTGTTTTTCTCTCACTAAACACAACGATTTTTAACTGAAGATTGTTTCTCATTTATCCTTTATTCTCTCGAGTTCAATCACTAAGTAATTTGTTTCTATCATTTTATTAAATCAACTCCATAGCCCAAGGTCTTTCTTTCTTTTGCCAATAGAACCAGAAAATATCGTTTAAAGGTGTTAAATCTAGCCCAGAGTTTAAAGTTATATCCTGTACAGAGACAAAGTCTCCATAGAGAGCCCTCTCCAGGTCCAAAAGTCTAGTTTCGGGCCTCAAAGTTGGTTTGTAGGTTGCCTCTGTCATTCGTTTTCTCAGTCAAATGAAGTTTATAGAGTGCTAACATTCTGGCATCGTTGTCGGGGATGGAATTGAATGAATATTTCCTTGGGGAATGACTAAATCTATATTTTTTACCCTTGAGGGTAACAGTGGGGAAAACATATGTATTGGTTGAAACCTTTACCCTGGAAACTCGAGTGAAAAAGACTAGTACCATGTAGTAGCATCATTCAAAAAACCTATCTCCGAAGACCATTTATACTAGAGCCAACCCTGACCCTAACCTTATAGAGCCCATGTATGATCCCGAGACACTTCTGCGCAGGGTAAGGGAGTAGACGCAAGACCTGTTCTATTACCTATACATAAATATATCCTTGCCCAAGGACGAGGCTCAAAGTATTGACGACCTTGACTTTGACACCTGTTTTGATCAAACTTTGTTCAGGTCTAAGTTAGAAACCATCTTGCACCATATAGTCTTTGATGAGGAGAGGTTTCGATCTCTAATCCCACAAGCTTCAAATCCCACTCAGAACATCCACCAAATCTCAAACCCCCCTAGAGAAATGGTTGTCAAATTCGTCCCCCTTATTCTTCCCACCCAACTGCATTATTTTCCCCATAACTATAGTGAGAGGATAAAACTCTATGATGTCGAAGGAAACGTATCTACCCAAAATCACCTAGATTGGTTCAACAACTTCGTTGATATTGAAGAGGTAGACCATCCAGATGCGAAGATGATTTTGTTCACACATAGTCTTTCGGGAGAGGTGATAAACTGGTTCAAATCCCTCCCAACAACAAGTATTCAAGACTTCATCGTGTTTGAGACGTCTTTCATTACTAGATGGGAAGACAAAAAGAATCCTTTGCAGTTGTTGATGCAATACAAAAATATGAAGAGAGTGCCAGAGGAGATGGTGCAAGAGTTCTTGGCCTATTTCATGAGGGTTTACAACTAAATTCCCCTCAAATTCTAGCCTCCACCTAGGGCTTCGCAGTTGCGACACGTCAACTCCTTTGACATTGATTTTTCCTTGTTGTTGAGGGAGATAAGATATGTAAATTTAGAAGCCATAATGAGTAACGTGATTGAAGTCAAGTTAAACCTTATGGAATCGAGAAAGACAGAACAGAGATTCAACAAAGGTGGGAAGAAACCCCAAGGGGATAAGCAACCATCGATTTGTCAACACGCGGATGAAAAGTTTGACTTGATGGTAAAGACGATGGAGAATCTAATGGAAAGGATGTCCATGGGAAACAAACCCGCCACCTAAGAACAACATGACCTGCAGCCCAGGAATCAGAACTTTTAAAGAGGCACAGTCTCGTAGATCAAGCAGAGGGAACAGAGAGACCATGGAAACCAGCAAATAAGGCCCCTGTTCCAAAACAATTATGGGGACGAATATTTTGTTCAAATGTTTGAAGATCAAATGCATTGTTGCGACGACAAAGACACACGCATGTTTTTAAAGAAGGGGGAACATGATCGATACTTGATCGAAAGTGATGATATTATGTTAGAGACGGATGATGCACTGTCTTGGGAAACAAGAGAATTCAAAAAGGGTTATCATAATGCCACAATGTAGTTTCAAAATAAATACAACCTCAGAAGAAAAAAGGTGTCTACAGAGTCTCAACAGCCAAATCATGTAAGGGAGCCTCAACATATGAATCCCATAATAAAATATATGGTGGATATCCCTTCCACAAGTCGATTAAGGAAAGAAAAATCGACCAAGGATGCGACAGAAAAGGAAAAGTCAAAGGAGGAGTTTCCAAGGAAAGCACCAGAGACAAGCCGGGAGACATGTGCCAAGGAGGTATAAAAGGTCTCTCCCCCTTTTAAATTTGAAAATGAAATGGCCAAGATTAAAATACTCATCCCTTTCAATGAAATCATCAAGAAAGGAGAATATTGGGATTAGATTATTAAAATGTTAAAGATGGGGGGGACTCTCGACACTTTGAGCATTCATGCTGATCACCTTGCCATTTTGTTTTCTCTGCAGGTGGAGGAGGCAGACGATGTTGATGATGATCCCCCATTTTATATCAGTATTAAGTTCCATGACATGACCTTGCATAACACCCTATTGGACTCAGGTGCATCACACAATCTCATTCCCAAAGTGATCATGGACAAGTTGGGTGTGGACATCATCAGGCCCTATAAAGACCTTTTTTCTTTCAATTTGAGGAAAGTAAAATTCTTAGGTCTAATCAAATATTTGGTTGTGTCGTTGGACCAAATACCTTCTAAGAATTTGGTTATGGATATGGTCGTGGCCGATATACCCCCAAAGTTTGGCATGCTATTATCTAGGTCATGGGCCACGAAAATGAAGGGAATTCTATAGATGGACATGTCATACACCACCATCCCTATCTTCGGCTATATATAGAAGTACTACTGAAATACATGGTGAGCAATAAGACGCAACCAAATAACCACCCCATATACTTCGTCGACATTGAGATCGAATCTTCGATATTTTACAATGACCTTAGTTTTGTAGGGGAAGAACCGACAATTGTCATGACCATCGATAATAAATCCACACGACACGTAGAAGAGTGTGCAGACCCAAGGAACCGTGTGGAGAAATAAATATGGAACATGAGTTTTGACGGAGCCGTCAGTAAGGAAGGAGCAGGGGCTAGCGTATGTATATGTCCTCCTAAGTTAGGCACAAAACTATGCTCATACAAACTCACTTTCAACTCTACAAATAACATGGTTGAGTATGAGGTACTGGTTTTCAGCCTGAGAATTTTGAATGAGTTGGGCACAAAGAGGATAGCAGTGCAAAGAGACTCCAAACTTGTTATAAAACAAGTGAAAGGCATATACCAATCCAAGCACCCCAGGCTCAGAGCATACAGATACCTAGTGCTAGACCTCCTTGAAGAATTCTCGGAGTATAATCTATCGGTGATCCCGAGGGGGTAGAATCAAATTGCATATGCCTTGGCCACCTCGGCCTCATATTTTAAAATTCCCATCTTTCCAAACAAAATGTATGATATTGAAGTCAAACACAGGCTGGAAGTGCGAAATAATATCAAGTATTGGAAAGTGTTTGAAGATGAAAAACAGGTGGAGAAACCTCTCCAAATGAACGACGAATTCGATTATATAAACATTGATGATGAATGTTGTTGCAATGAATATTAAAGAGAAGATGTGTGTGGTGACGACGACCCTTTTTAGAACTAGATATATGGGAGGCACATAATAAATCTAAAGATAAATATCATCCCAAAGGGATTAGTTCCGTTGGAAAAGTTGTTTGATGAAAACGATGTGGCTAGAAATCCCAAGATCGTTGCAAATGACGAGGATGTCAAGGACTGCAACATAGGGACTGAGGGATTGCAACATCGGGACCCAAGAGAATCCAAAGATAACCAAGTTATCAAAGATGCTCATTCCATAAGTCAAACAGGACTATATCAAACTCATGAAATAATTTCTCTATGTGTTCTCCTGGAGCTATGATGATTTGAAAGTCTACGAAACTAAAGTGATTTAGCATGTCATTCCTCTCAAAGAAGACTAAAATCCTTTCAAAAAAAATCTAAGATGGATAAATCCCATGTTGCTACCACTAATCTAAAAGGAGGTAAAGAATCTTTTCGAAGCCAAAATTATCGTTTCTCTAAGGTTTTGGAAATGGGTTGCTAACCTGATGCCTATTGGGAAAAAGAGCGGTGAAATAAGGTTGTGCGTGGATTTTTAGAACTTGAATAAATTCTCACTCAAGGAAAACTACTCGATCCCTAATATGGACTACAATCTTCAAAAGGTAGTTGACTTCCAGAAGATGTCTATGCTGGATAGGTTTTTAAGATACAACCAGATCATGGTACACTCAGATGACTGGGAAAAAACAGCTTTCACAACACCATGGGGGACGCTCATGTACGTCAAAATTCCTTTTGACCTGATGAATGCTGGGGATACCTTCCAACGGGTGATGGACATATAATTTTCTAAGGAGAAGGATAAATTTATCATGATATATCTATATGAAATCATAGTGTACTCCAACTCCGACGAACAACACCTTGGGCATCTGAATAAGGTCTTCCAAAAATGCAGAAAGTTAGGCATATCTTTAAATCTGAAGAAAACACAGTTCGAGATGCAGGAAGGGAAACTGTTGGGGAACATCATCTCAAAGGAAGCTATAAATATAGATCCCATAAGGGTAGAAGGAATATTGAATATTAGCACTCCACGCAGCAAGAAGGAGGTGCAGTTCTTCCTGGGAAAGGTGAATTTCTTGAGAAGATTCATCCTGAACCTAACATAAATTATAAAACATATCACCAATATGATTCGAAAGGGGAAGGAGATCAAATGGAACCTCGAATATAGGAAATCATTTGAGGATATCAAGGTAGCACTGACCAGATCTCCCATATTTGCAAGCCTAGATTTCACGAAGGACTTCATCTTGTTCTCATTCACCTCGGAGCATACCATTGTTGGCATACTTTTACAAAAATATGATCAGAACTTCGAGAAGCCTATAGCCTATTTCAATAGGATGCTGAGGGATTCCCCACCAAGGTATGACATTATGGAAAAACAAGCATACACCTTAGTGAAATCCCTAAAGGATTTCAGAACCTACATACTACATTCCCACGTTATCGCTTACATGTCAAGCAACTCAGTCAAGGATATCTCGACTCAACCTGACCCTAAGGGAAGAAGAGGTAAGTGGATCATGACCATGTTGGAATATGACCTTGAAATCAAGCCCACAAAGATGATCAAAGGATAGGGCCTCGCAAAACTGATGGTGCAATCGAACTATGACGTCCTGGGTATCAACTTCATCACTGATTTGTCAGAGAATCCTCAAGAAGAAACAACCACGCAAGTCACTCAAAAGTTCATTGATTCACCTTGGTATACGAATATCATTTATGTGTTGAAGAATCTGCAAGCTCCTCCAGGGTTAAGTAACACTAAGGCCATATTCTTAAATCTCAAAGCTACTAAGTTCTACATCTTGGATAACTCACTGTATTGGAAAGATCCATGAGGGATATTGTTGAGTTGCATACTAGAAGATGACGCGGAACAGGCCATCGAAGAATTCCACAAAGGATACTGTGGGGGACACCACTTCTGGAAAACCACCGCACTTAAAATTATCATAGAGGGTTACTATTGGCCCACCATCTTCACAGATGTGTACAAAGAAGTTTCCAATTTCCACAAGTGTCAGATTTTCGATGGAAGGAGAAACTTGTAGCCCCTACCGTTGAAACTGATTTCGGTCGAAGCGTCCTTCATGCAATAGGGCCTGGACTTCATAGGAGAGATACATATTCCATCCTCGGTGCAACACAAATGGATACTTACAACCACTGATTACTTCACAAAATGGATCAAAGCAGTTCCAACGAAGTAGGCTACTGACATGGTCATCATTCAGTTTCTAGAGACTAACATCCTGTCTAGGTTCGGGTGCCCTATCAAGATCATCATAGATAACGTGACCACATTTAAGTCCAAGAAAATGGAGAAGTTTTGTAAGGATTACAATATAACCCTAGGACATTCTTCAACGTATTACCCACAGGGTAATGGGTTAGTAGAATCATCGAATAAAAGCTTAACCAAAATCATTAAAAGACTCCTACAAGACAACAAGAAGGCCTCGAATAAGAAGATTATTTAGGTGTTGTGGGCATACAAGGTCACTACCAAAAATTCCATCTCCACGTCACCATTCCAAATTGTATATGGCACGGACGTGATATTTCCTACCTCACTGGGGTTGCCCGTCATGAAGTTGTTGCAAGAGAAAGAGGTTGAACCAGATGACTTGCAAAGAAGGATAAATCATTTGATTCACGTGCAACAGATGAGGGAGTGGGTCTACAACCGATCACAGTTTCACTAGGACAAGATGAAGAAAACTTTCTACAAACACTCTAAACAAGAGGCATTTCAGGTGGAGGATCTAGTGCTAAAGTGGGATGTGAGGAACGAAGATAAGGGAAAGCATGGAAAATTTGATCATCTTTGGACGGGCCCATTCAGAATCTATGCGTATCTTGGGAAAAACACATATTTGTTAGAATAACTTAATGGAAATGACAGGTTCCTAAAACACTATCTGGTTCACTAAAGTCTGTTTGAATCTCACGTCTTGGTAAATAGTCATTTTATTTTTTGTTTTTTGTTTTCAAAGAAGGCCTTTCGAGTCAA
Organism: Picea glauca; assembly: GCA_000966675.3. Taxonomy (NCBI): domain Eukaryota; kingdom Viridiplantae; phylum Streptophyta; class Pinopsida; order Pinales; family Pinaceae; genus Picea; species Picea glauca. The sequence goes on from JZKD02S1429326.1 coordinate 327,020, forward strand.
TATGTGAGAAGAAAATTGAAGCCCGGAGTGAAGGCCCTAAGTTTATGTTGAGTCTGGTCTAAATTGTGTCAAGAAGGTTTAGGTTATGTTTTTTTTTTCCATTGCTTCAGATTCTAGAAGTCGAATAAGGCCCAATGGTTAGGCACATGGTCTATTGTTCTTTTCCACCTCACTGGGAAGATAGAAATCCTCATTGGAGCTAGCTATTAGCGCTGTCATTTTTTTAGTTAGATTTGGTCTTAGTCAAGTCAGATTCATTGTGTCAAAGTGTGTGAGGTCAGGTACCGAACAACGAACGGGTCGAAGTAATCAAGTGGTCGGTTGGCTCCTGGAATCGAGAAGGGATGTCAGAACCAAAACATGTGTAAGGGGTAAAGGTCTTTTCAAAAAGAGTCGGGTCCTCTCAAAAGAGAAGGTATTATGTGCCTAAGGTCAAGGAAAGTTGTTAAATAGAAGCCTCTTTGGAAAATGAAGTGACCATCATCAGTTCATTATGAAGTTATAAAGAATGAAAAATCACGGTGCTCGTATCAGATATGCCCTGAAACTCTTATCAGTTGTGCTTCACACACTATGAAGTTTACCTGTCATGCGGAAGTACTGAAAAAATATTCAAGCTTGCTTGGAAACCTCCAGTCACCATGGATTCAATGTCCCCTGGAATGTTTTCATCTCTCTCCTACTCGATTATAATTTCTAAGTGCTCTGCATGTATTATGTTCACCGACCAAGTTTATGCAATTCTTGTAATTCTTCTCACAAGCCCAGGTCAATTGAGATCACCGCCTTTGGCCCGTGTCAAATTCATCATGTGCAGAACGAATACGCGTTACACCATGACGACATCCTAGAACATAAGGAAAGGTGCGCAAAGTGGCAGGAATTTTGGGCTTGAGCCTCAAAACTTGATGTTGGTCAACAAATATCTGGAGGTTAGGGAATATTTTGAGAAAGTCGGATGCATGAGCTTTTGCAGAAAAATCCAAGGATTCAACATGAAACTAGTGGAGCAGTTCACACTCAGGTTTGACACATCTTGCACAGTAATTGCAGGTGTCGCTTTCCAGGTGAAAGAGGAAACTCTCTCAGCCAAGAAAAATATCCCTTCGCATGGTGAAAGGTGGTTTAAAGGTATTCCTTTGGATGCGTGGTGTTATAAAGACTTCATCAAGCGATACTATTTAGGTGGGAAAGTTGAAACAGGCATTCCAAGTAGATACTTGCAGGGGCCTTTTCAGAAATGCATGGAAGTAATTAGGAAATAATTCACCTGTGAGGGAAGGATTGACATAATACATTCGCATCACATTATATGTTTTATGCACTTCACAGGGAGGAGACCATTAAATATGCCATTTTCTTGCACCAAAGCCTCCAATAAATGGAAAACAGCACCCGAGTTGAAGCAGATCAGTCGAAGAGGAAAATATTGCATGTATCGTTGATTAAATTACTGATGGTGGAGTATTTAAGGCAATTGGGAAATAGTTGGGATTCGTTTCTACTTGCAGCAGTATTCCCCAAGGATCCAAAAGGAGATTTCCCTTTACCTGTGGAAAGGGTAACCTTGCACCATGCGGAGGCTGAAGCAGGAAGGGTTGCGGAGGAAGGAAGGAAGTTGGAAGCCCTGTCACCACAACAACCAATACCCCAGAGAAGGGACGGGCCAAGAAAAAATAAGGAAGTCGGAGAGACCCGAGTTTAGAGCAATCCACGCGCAAATCCAGTCGTCGAAGAGTTACTCATACATGTTATTTGGCTGGAGCCCTTCAAAGGCACAAGTTGAGAGAGATGGAGCAGAAGGATGAGGACAGACATCGAAATCACGTATGTTCATGAGTGATCACTGCAGTTGAAGCAAGCGCATCTTGCTATTGTTGAGCTATACAAGGAAAACAGAGAGCTGAGACAACAGTTAGCAACAAAGACCCTCGAAGTATCAACATCATAAGGCCACGAGGGAAACACGACTTGGCTAAAGAGACATCTCATAGAAGCGCAAGATATGATCATACAACTACATGAAACACATATGGTGTTGATAGAAAGGAATGTGAAACACATCAGGGAATGTGAACCGACCATGGAGAAATTTCGCGCGGCTCTGGCTAGCATGCAAAAGAAGCTGAAATGGAACGTGATGCTGTAAAGGAAAGTGATGAATCTAAAAAGGAGAAGTTGGTCTCTTAGGAGAAATATTTGAGTATCCAAAATGCAGAAGCAACCAGACGCATGATTGACTGACTCCATTTTTCGTCTCCTCAAACATGGCGCGGACTTGGACTTTGACAGATACCTGCGTGGAAAACATACGACGTGCGGTGATGGAATATCATCCATTGTGAAGGACATATGTAAGTTATGCATGTGACAGTTTGAAGAGAGGCATTGTTCCCTAGTTGGGGTCATCATTTTGGAGACACCTACAATGGTCTGCAGTCATCTTCCACATGTACGCACCAACAAATGATCGCGCAGTAGAGACCAAGTCCATTACAATGTGTGGCAGGAGTCTGATAGAACACTTGATCGTCGAGATGCCATGTCAAAGGAAATCATCGACACATCATTCTCTAACGACGAGATATTGTTGATGACTGAAACATCGTGGAAAAGATGAGTGGCTATGATGTGGCTGAGTACAGTCAGTCTCTATTTTTATCAAAATGCCATTCGAAGAGCCATCTGACAGAGAGTAGTCAAGACCTAGTTTCTATGGATAGTAGTTAGAGCACAGGGTAGCCCAAGGGGCACACCATTGTCTATATATTCCATCTTTTCAATGTAAGCCAGGTTGGTTGGAAAAACAATGTAGACAGTGACTATTTATTGTAGTTTTTTTATCCGATTGAATCTTAATGAAAAAGACCTGAAAATTTGATGAAAAGATTCTAACAGTGGCAGTCTGATGTATTGTCTTTCTTTTTGTATGTTCTCTCCTATGTTATTTATATTCAAATCTGTAATTTTTGTCTAAATCAGAACGTGATTTCGAATCTAGAATTCACCGCGTAGTGCTCTAGATTCACGCCATTTAGACAAATTGTTTTCTTTTAAGTTAACTCTGAATTCATCCCCAACGGTGATTCGAGTTTCTTCATGTGTTTTTCTGTCGCCACACATGATGATTTTTAACTGAATATTGTTTCTCATTTGGCCTTTATCCTCTCGAGTTCATTCATTGAGTCATTTGTTTCTATCATTTTCTTAAATTGACTCCTTAGCCCAAGGTATTGCCTTCTTTCGCCAATAGAACTAGAAAATATAGTTTAAAGGTGTTAAATCTATCCCATAGTTTAAAGTTATATCCTATACAGAGACGAAGTCTCCAGAGAGAACCCTCTCCAGGTCTGAAAGGGTAGTTTCAGGCCTCAAAGTTGGTTTTTAGGTTGCCTCTGTCATTCATTTTCTCAGTTGAATGAAGTTTACACAGTGCTAATAGAACTCAAGGCCTTTTTTTTGCATAAATGAGGTCATTATGCCACTGTAGAAAGGTGAAATTGTGAGTTGTCTCATTGGTGGATGCATGGATAAAATGTCATGGGTTTAAGAGATTGGCGATATGACCATCAAAATTGTGAGAGATACTACGAACCTTTGATGGATTCCAATTCCACATAGAGAACGATATGAGTAAGTATCCATAGATGAAATCCCAGCTCTCTCATGGACATATGTACAATCTTGAAACATCTCGGTGAGAAGATATTTACACCATTGCATAGGTGTACCATTTTTTCTAAACTCTACGACTGCGCTGGAATCAAGGGTGCATTCTCCTTTTGTGTGCTTTCTCATCACCTCCCCAACTGTCAGGTAGTAGTCCATGCAGACCTGCTCATTGTTTATCGATGCAATGTGTGCTCCATGACCTCTGTGGAAAGCGTTGTATTTATCATATAGGCTCAACTAACCCTTCTTGTTACCATGATTCCCAGAGCCTTGGAAGCCATCTGTGACATCCTTTCCTTCCATGGAAAACCCGATGATCATATGAATGTCCTCTACATGGATTGGATAAGACTGTTCTAACCATAAGGTGTTGATTTGCACCTTGTTGATGAGGAATTTCATGCACTATCTGACTTATCTAGTAGTACCAAAAATAGGTAGGTTGCAAAGACACATCAAAGTAGAATCCCACAATGGAGTGTAGTCAAGTTTCCATTTCCTTTAAAACTCTTTGTCTATAAATGTGGTGCAATCCATGAAATCATGGGTGGAAATATGTGGAAACAAGGAAGCATCTATAAATTCAAGGTTAACCAATTGAGTCTACAAATTTCTCATGGTTATCACCTTGAACTACAACACGCATATCAATAAACTCCTCTGGAATAGTAATTTTGGGAAGGGATCCCCAACCAACCGTGTGGACAATTGTAAGAGACCGATGTTGGTAGACAAAGTGAACTAGTGAACAAAGATGTGTGCTCACAAAGCTCTCACGGGGCTCTAGGACTGAGGATACAAAGAAATTTGATGAAAACACAATCTCGATAAATTCTTGACCAAAGGTAAGTTTATAGGCAACATTGGGAAATGGGGACAATATTATGAGCCATTAAGAGGGACAACATGGTAGAAATTGGGCATTAATGTTAGACAAGATGAGTAGACACAAAAAAATATACAAATTTATTTGGGAAGTTAAGAGAATAAGGTGAACACGAGATAGAGAGATCGGGGTGAATAGAAAAGTAATGGACCCACCAAATCCCACACAAAAAAGTACGAATCATTGGTGAGGATGTAAATAACTTCGAAGAGTGACTACGAGACAATGACAAAAATGGTATTAATGATCTTTAACTACCATAATGACATTGACAGGGAACTAATTTCAAATGCAGAGATGAATAAATATGTAAATATTTGATCGATACCTCCCTAACCACAAAAGTGATATCCAGGATGGAAAAATTGACAATGACAACTAGACTCTACGACAAGTGACAATTGGACATGTCGCCAATTTATTGGTGGAAACAAGAAACATGAAATACAAAGAAAATCTTATCTATTGCATGCACTCCTAGGTACAAGAGCGTTGTGCCAATGTACTTACCGAGTAGAAACATAGAGATTTATGTATGCTCCATTCACCCATCCAGGATGAAAATATTTTCTAGTTGTGTGAACCTAACAACACCAGATTCACAGATTTCTACAATAATAAAAGGTTCCATCTAATGCACCTGTAGCTTCCTCGGATGTGTCTGATATTTTTTGTCATATAAAAGGACTAGGTCACCCTATGAAAATGACATACAATTTATATAGTAGTCATCCCAATCCTTTTGTTGGGTTTTCTCCATAGTCCAATGAAAATCTACTAAGAATTTAGCTTTGTCAAGTCGTATTAGCTCCATAATCCATGTTGATATGGAGTCATCATCTTTCATTTTAGTATCTTGTGCAATGAATAGACTTGGTGTGATAAATGCAGTTGGCGCTACCTCTTCTCTACCATATAACAATTGAAATGGGGTATATCTATGCAGTCGCTTCGTGGTAGTCCTGTAAGCTCATAACGTAGTTGGAACTCACTCATCCCAGTCATCCCGATTTTCACAACAAGATTTAGTCAGCCCCATCTCCAAGATTTTATTAAATTCTTCCATTATTCCATTAGTTTGTGGACATTAGGTACTTCTCTTATGATGTTGAATAAAAAATTCCCTTATAATCGTCACGATAGTCTCATTGATAAAATGGGATCCTTGATCACTGGTCAAGCTATGAGGACAACCAAACCTGGTAATGATATTTTTAAAAATAAAATGTGCTACTATGGTTGTAGAGAAATCTTGAACATATGTTTATTCATCCCATCAAATCAGAAAGTCAGTTGTGGTAATTATATATCTTTCATTTGAATTATTGGTAGGGGGATTTATTGGACCGATGAAATCAACAACACATTTTTCAAAGGATTTCAATGCTCAAATAGGATGTAAAGGTAACTCATCACAATGATATGGCTTCCCCACTCTCTGACATACATCACATGCCCGAGCATAGTCCTTAGCATCGTTAAACACTGTAGGCCACCATAATCTTTCTTGTAATATCTTTCGAGTAGTCTCCTTGATTCCAGCATGTCCTCCCACAACTCCACTGTGACATTACCATAGAATATCATGTATTTCATGATCGAGCACCAGACGCCTCCATATGTTATCCAATCCTAATTTGTACAATTGTCTCGCAAGTAGTTGATAGTATGTTTCACAAACCATGAGGTGCCTTTTATGGATGGAAAAATATCCCTCTGGAGTAGTACCAGTGGTAAAGAATAATGCAATGTCCAATAAGTAATCAATAATATCCTCAATACAGAAAATATTTTCCTCAGGGAGATGGTCATCTACATCTCTACCACTTTCTCCTGACTCTAGTCTAGACATATGATTTGGCCCCACATTTAGTTTACTAGGCTTGATAATGATATCAAAGGAAAACTCATGAAATCACAACAACCATATGCAAATTATTCCTTCTAACACAGGTTTGTTAACTAGATACTTCAAAGAAGAGTGATCAATAAAAAATTTAAAATGACCTCCTAACAAATAATGTCTAAACTTTTGTAAAGCATAAACCATTTCCAAACCTTCCCTTTCAATTGTAGTGTAGTTTTTTTTAGCCTAGGAAATCTTTCTACTAGAAAAGTAGACATGATGATCTAGATTTCCTTCTCTTGTTTATGCCAGAATAGTGCCTAATGTGATCGAAGAGGCATCAATGTGCACATGAAATTCAATTTTCCAGTTAGGATAAGTTAAAATAGGTGTAGTACTCATCTTTTATTTTAATAGGTCGAACGCTTTATTATAGTCCCGAGTCCAACGAAACTCTTTGAACTTCTTTAGTAGTTATTTATAAGGTGTTATTATACTTGTGTAACACCTAATAAACCGGTGATAGTATCCAGTATGGCCCAAATTAGTTTGAAACTATTTGACAATGGTAGGAGGAGGCATATTGAGAATTATTGCAGGTTTCGCAGGATCAACTAGCACTCCTTCGCTACAAACTATACGTTCGAGTAGATTCCCAAAGGGTACACAATTTTTGTTCTCATATTAAGGGAAATATGTATTTGTTTGCAGCAATCCGACATTAGTCGTAATAGACCAATGTGCTCCTTGAGTAAGTTGTACATAGTCCAATCATCTAGGTATACCTCAATAAACTTATGAATGAATTCACAAAATGTTGTAATCACTATCTGAGACAAAATTATTGGGGCATTATTGATCCCAAAAGGCATAACATTATAGGAAAATTATCCCCACTTGGTAGTGAAGGTAGTCTTTTTCTTGTCTTCTTAAACAATTCTAACCTAGTGGTGTCTAAAAAAACCATATGTAAAGGAATACGATTTATTTCCCATTACCTAATCTAGTACCTCATCACTAAAGTGGGTAGGAAATGGGTCATGTACAGAGACAACATTTAGGCTCTTGTAATGCACATAGATGCATATATCCTCCATACCTTTCTTTCTTTGTATGATGATAGGACTGGTGCATTTATCCTTATCGACGGGAAAAATCATCCTAGCTGCTAGCATCCGATCAATCTCCTTATTCACTTTCTCTTTAACTCTAGGGTTCATATGATATCGTTGGTATTTAACTGGTTTGGAGTTAGTTCTTAGCTCTATCTTTATCTCCCCTAAATCTCACTTGATACCTTTTAGTTCTGAACATCTTGTAGGGAATAGATGTTGGATTACTGAGAGGGGGGGTGAATCAGTAATAGAGAAATTATAATCCTTCTTAAACCAAATAATCCAAGTGTTATATCAATGTAGAATTATAATCCAATAATGAGCAATGAACAAATGAAAAATCATACACATACATAGTACACCGGTGTTTTACGTGGAAACCCAAAGCGAGAGAAAACCACATAATTCTTTTTCTTATATGTATTGAAGAATTACATTCATTGGAAGCACCAACTTCCTTTGTTTTCCATCTGAAACTGGAAGGAGGCTCCAACCCCCTAGTTTCTCATGCTACAACCTGAGGGAAGATCCAACTCCCCAATTCTCTAGCTACAACCATAAGGAGGCTACAACCCCCTATGTTCTCCATCTACAATCGGAAGGTGGCTACAACCAGAAGGAGGCTACAACCCCCTATGTTCTCCAGCTACAATCGGAAGGTGGCTACAACCACCTGTCCTTTCCCCATCCAACCTCCCTGAAGTATAAGTAGAGTGATGGAACCACCGTCACACAATCACTATGAGATATACCATTGTAAACATGTACCAATAAACTTGAACCATGTATAAACCACGCATCAACCTGTACCTCAACCTATAATTAACATGTACCATAAACAAGTGCATAAACCATGCACCAATCTGTACCAAACAACCTGTAATCAATATGTACCATAAGTAAGTGCAACCAATCATGTACCAAGTATGTACCAATCATGTGTCAACTACTCATCAACTATTACTCATCAATATGTACCAACATCATCAACTATACACCTCATATATGTGCCAACTCATCAACTACTTGTCTCAACCATGTACACAACATGTACCTTATCCAAAATCCCTCATCAATTTCATCATCCAAATATGATTATTAACTCTGTAATAGACCTGGTGTATATGATCACATACCTACAAACCTTCCTTAACTTTAACAACAAGAGACTATCATTTTCATCAAACTTTTCTTTAGTCTCACATGACTAGTTTTGGATTAGTCAACAACCCTAACTTGAAATAATGATAACTTTGTACCTGTAATGAATAAGTATATGAAAATGATATACAATGTTCTTCAATGTGTTTTATGCATTTCCTCCAGGTGTCACTAGTTGGAACCTCTCATAAAAGGAGTTATAGCAAAAATGGCATACCTTGCTGAATTATGGCTTATTCTAGAGAGCGACCTTGTAGAGCGTTCCCCACACAAAATATTTGATGAATTAATATGAAAATATTACACAGAATAATATAGATGGTACGATAACCAACACATTTTGTCTTACTTAATTTGGATCGGTTATGAAGAATTTATGATGTTTTTACCCGAAACACATGTTTTAGACTAGTTTCAGGACTAACCACAAACCCTATTGTCCACGAAGTGTAACTACAAATATAAAACCACCCACAAGATAAATTTTTTACCAAATATAATTGTATATGTTTCCTCAATGGAATAGAAATTTTGTGGTCTGAATCATTATAGAAAAAAAATTATTGTGAAAATGGTGAGATGACCTATAAATAACATACCTTAGAAAGCATCATCAAAAGAATTTATCCTTCCTTGAATTCCGGCCTTATTTTCTGACCTTCCCTCACAAATTCGTCTTAGATATCTTTTGGTTACCTTAGAAACCTATAGATATTCAATATGCTCAAGTGTGATATGAAATGAAAGAACCTTGCCTCTTATTTATACTCTCCAAGTAGCTTCCTTAAAAACATCTTCTAGGTCACTTTGCCCACTTTCCTTATTTTAGGGTTAACCCACTTCTAATTTCTCCATTAAATTTATTATTTAAACAATTCATTTGTATTCACTTTGAATTATAGTACACTCATCACTTCACTTTATTATTTATCTTCTAAAATCTCTTAAACCACTTTGACTACTTTAACCTTTCGGGGCTTCTAGATGACATATGAGGGTCCTCCAACTTCGTAAGGCCATGTCTCTCAAACCGTGAGGAGTTATGTGACGTTCCACATGCCACAAGAAATGGAATGACATGTAATATCAATGTAGAATATTATTACCTAAAAATATATCAAAACTCATACCATTATACATCAAACAAACTTGGGTCCATTACCCAAACCTGGGTTCTCCAACTTCTCATGGCCATGACTCTCTAACCGTGACGAGTTATGTGGCATTTCACATACCAACGGAAATGGAATGATAAAAAATATCCATCTAGGATAGTTTCACTAAAAAATTCAATGACCTTCATCTCATTATTCCACAAATAAGCATGGGTTCTCTAACCATACTTCTAGGATAACTCAATCCACAAAGTGTCTTCCCGTGAGGGCTTTCACCATAAGGGGACCACTTTGGATTTCATCCATTTCTACTTATTATCAACCATGACAATACAATAATGAGTCATCTTTACATCAAACAAACTTGGGTCCCTTACCCAAACCTTTGTGCTACCAGGATTTCTTCAAGGGTTGACATCAATGACAACCAACCTTAATCAACAATCTCCCCCTTTGGCATTGATGGAAACACTCTGATGCAAAACTGAAATTATGTCATGCAATATTGAAGTCATATCACTCATGCTCCCCTTGGAAACATGCCCCTTTACTCTACATCTCTATGACCATTTCTCCCCTTGGAACCATGCCTCTGTCCTCTACATCTAATGAATCTCTCCCCCTTTGTCATCAATGGAAAAGGTATCTTTCCATATGGGACTACTCCCCCTGACTAAACTGTCCTTTTTATGGTGCTTCCTCATGTACATCTAAGACATATAAGATAATCATTCAAAATCATTCATTTTGGAGTATAAATAACTATGAGTCTCTAACGAAGATACTCAAAGGCTTTCCGTGGAAGTGGTTTTGTAAAAATTTCTGCCACTTGTTCTTTTGTGCCCACATACTCAACTCTGATGTTCTTTTCTGCAACTTGTTCCCGGAGAAAGTGATACTTGATTGGAATCTGCTTTGTCTTGGAGTGCATCGCCGGTTTCTTTGAGATATTGATGGCTCTTATATTATCACAATAGATTGGAATGGGCTCATCATACTCAACTTGTATATCTGTCAAAGTTTGTTTCATCCAAATAACCTGTGTACAACATGTTGCTGCTACAATATACTATGCCTCTGTTGTAGATAGAGATATTGATGATTGTTTCTTGTTTATCCATGATACTAAACACTCACCCATGTAGAACATTGCTCCATTGGTGCTTTGTCAGTCATCAATACAACCTGCCCAATCTTCATTTATGTAGGAAATAAGAGATAGATCCTTTTCTTTTGGATTCCATAATCCAAACTCTTGTGTTCCTTTCAGATATCTGAAAATTGTCTTCACTGCTAATACATGTGATTCCTTTGGTGTTGCTTGAAATCGTGCCACCTATCCAACTACCTACATTACATCTAGTCTGGATGTTGTCACATATAGTAGGTTGTCAATCATTAGCTTGTATTTCCTCTTATCTATAGACTTTGAATCATCATATTTTCTAACTTGCAACTATTTTGCATGGGAGTGATCACTGGTTTGCAATCTTCCATTCTGAACCTCTTTAACATTTCTCTAATATACTTGGTTTGAGAAATAAAAATTCCTTGGTTTCTTTGACATATCTGAAGTCCCAGAAAGAAGGATAGTTCTCCAAGTAATGACATTTC
>JZKD02S1429326.1:346118-392074 GCA_000966675.3 Picea glauca
TCCCAGGATAAATGTTGTGTCTCTTGTGAATGTGTATTTCTCAGTGATCTTGTTCTTATGATGCTCTTATCTATTGAAATGCAAAGAACTATAATAATGGAATAAACATTAACATCTAGGAGGGACTGACATTATTCCTATCTATCTATTGTTGATTCTAAAATTTGAATCTTCTCGGTGGAGGAGTGTCCATGTAGTCTTCCTTGTATATCTTCCTATCCCCTTTGATTGTTTCTCCATAGCTTTTGGATATGTTTCTTGCTTTGTTGTTTTGGAGCTTGATCCCTTTTCTGTCTAATTGTATCCAAGTCCAGACTTGTCAAGATCATATCTTTGACTTCTGATAATGTCATCCAAAACTTTTGAGCTATTCTGCATATTTTTCTTTTGAATATCCTTTCTTAATGTGACAATCTATGCTTCCAAATTTCCAATGATCTTGTCCCTTTCTTCTAGTTGTTCTTTGAGTGCTTCTTCAATTCTTTTATATTCTTCTATTTCAACCTTCAAATTTGTGATCATTTGTTATAATTCTTGAGTGTCTTCTTTCTTGTCTATTTCCACTTGGTTTCTTATTTTTCCTCTTTTCTCTTCTAATAATTTATATGGCACACATCAATTCTTCTCGGTATTCAACTTCTGCCTCTTCAATTTCTTCTTAGAATTCTTCAAATTCTTCTTCTGCTTCTTCATATTCTTCTTCAAATTCTTATTTATCAAAGTCTTCCACTGCCATGAATAGAACTCTTCTTGTCTCACTGTCATTGAATTCATATTCATCTGATGATGAGATGTCTTCTTTGGTGCATAAGATTTTCTTGAAAACTTTCTTTGTAGTTCTTTTTACTTTATATGTTTGTTTTCCTTTTCAGTAACTTCATCATTTCCCTTTTTCTTATGAAGATATTTGTTAGCAAAGTCACCAATACCATCACAATTAAAACACATTAAAGGAAGCTTACCTCTATACCTACCGTCGGTTCCCTTGTTCAGTATTTTGACAAAGTTGGCCACTTCTTCATCATCTTCCCAGACGTCATTGTTGCTACTATGTTATTATTGTTGCTTTTCATTTTTCTTTGATCTTTTGGATGCTTTGAAAGTTGCTTCTTTTACATTTGGATTTTCTTGTTCAGTTCTCATTTCGTTTGTTGTAAAGATCCCATGCAGTTCATCCATGCTTATTGAGTTTAGATCTGATCTTTCTTCTATTGTTGATATCTTAGCGTCAAATATCATAGGAAGAGATCTTAGTACCTTTTGAACAACTACGGATTCTTCGATTTCTTCTCCAAATCCTATGATTTCATTCACTATTTCATCGACTCGTAAGAAGTAGGCTACAATATTCCCATCTTCCTTCATCTTTAGTTGTTCGAACTAACCTCTATAAGTTTGAATCTTTGCTACTTTGACTTTTGAATCTCCTTCATAAATATTTCGAAGCTTGTCCCAAATCTCTTTAGCGGATTTACAATGTCCAACTTTGGTGAATATCGTTTCACTGAGACCATTCAGAAGTGCATTTGTGGATTTGGAATTATAATCCTTTTTAAACCAAATAATCCAAGTGTTATATCAATGTAGAATTATCATCCAATAATGAGCAATGAAGAAATGAAAAATCATACACATACACAGAACACCAGTGTTTTACGTGGAACCCCAAAGCGGGAGAAAACCATGGAATGGTTTTTCTGATATGTCTTGAAGAATTACATTCATTGGAAGCACAAACTTCCTTTGTTTTCCAGCTGCAACTAGAAGGAGGCTCCAACCCCCTATTTTCTCAAGCTACAACCTAATGGAAGCTCCAACTCCCCAATTCTATGGCTACAACTAGAAGGAGGCTACAACTGTTGGCATGTTTATAGGAAGAATGTGCTTATCATTGATGGCAAGAACGACAGTGAACCAAACCTCGAGAGTGCAGAAGAAAATAAATCTCAGAAGAGATAGTAGGTTCCAGAAGTGCAGATGCGATCCAAGAGACGGACTCGCAGGAGGAGCAAAGGTAGATAAAACCTTCCAAGTCAGAGAGATCAGAAAGCTCAGGAGGAAGAATGATAGTGGTCATTGGATCACTAATCTCAAATACCCAATGACCATTAGATCAACATCCAGTGACCAAAGGAAGCGCAAAGGAGAAGTATAGATATGATCCATTGGATCTGAGCGTCGAGAATCAACATTCATTGGAGTCAGAAATACATGCATGAAGGTTAAGCCTTTGGATGAGCGTAGGAGAGAAGACTTGTCAAAGTCCCAAATTCCCAAAGTAAGCAAGGTCCATCCATCATCAATATTTACAGGTGGCACACGATTCACAACTTTGGAGAAAATCACTTCGAGAATTTTCAGTTTGAGATCTGAAATCCCTGAAGTTAGGAGAGCTGGAGAGCTAGAGTAAATGTCAGTCGTCAGATCATTTTAAAGTGGAAGGTTAGGATAATCTATAAAAGTAGCATCGTAGAAAGATTGATCCATCAATATAAGAACATGATCGATGAAAAAAAATTAGATTGAGTCTAAAAGTTGCGAGGAGGTTACTGTTCAAGGATTCTCACTTCGAAAGTATTGGCGACTTGAAAAGTTGAAATACCCAAAGTCTCAAAGGCCGAAGTCCCAAAGTGAATGAGGATCCACGTCAGTAATCCTACATCAGCAAGGACATGTGGTGCAATCAGACATTGACAAGTGTCAAGTTGATTCGACATTTCAGGTACGTGCAAATCACAAATCCGAGTGACACGCAGAAGAAACTAGGCTCATGACACATCATCAAGTGACGTAAGTAAGTGATGTCACTTTGAGAGTTTTACCACCAGCGATTAGCCTAAATTCCCGAAGTCCCAAATGACGAATACCCGAAGAAGATCCAGACCATTGATCTCCAGAAGGACGCGTGGTAGAAATATGTACAGTTTGGGGAAAGACACTCCGAAAAAAGAAAGCAACGAAAGTTAAGAGTGAATATTCCCAAACCCCAAAAACCCAAATTCAATGTCAACCATCTGATTCTGAGAGACACGCTTCAGTCGATCGCTAACTCCAGATAAAAGGAAAGGAAGGAGGAAAGGTTGAAAAGTTGAGATTGTCGAACCCTGAATACCCAAAGGGATTGTGACCATTGATTCAAGGAGGACAGATGTCAACAGATCTTCCATTTCGAAAGATATCCAGTTAGAAGAAACGAGAATTTGAGACTTGAAATCTCCGAAGTCCAGAGACCCGAAGGAGATATCGATCGTCGATCTAAAAGGGGACACGCGTCAGTGGATTGTCAGCTGCATTAAAAAGAAAAGGAAGCTTGAAAGGTCGAAAAGTTGAGATCTCCAAACCCCGAATACCTGAAGGGATTGTGATCGTCGATCCAAAAGGGACACGCGTCGTTGGATCATGGACTCCAGGTGAAATGATTCGGGAGAAAGTGGAGCTTGAGAATCGAGACTCATGAAGCCCTAAAGGTGAAATCGATCATGTTCATTGGTTTGAAGGGCCACATGTCACTTGGTGATTGAGACTAAGGATTGTGTGTGGATGGAGGAAAGAAGGCAAGAAAAGACAAGAGATCTGAGCCATTGATCGAGGGAATCTATCAGAGACCAAGATATCGAAAATAACGCATGATTGCGGGATTGGAAGTTGCTCGCAAGTTAATTTTCTAAGGGCAGGCTGCAATTGAAACCATGGTATCGGAGAAAGGGTACATGGCAGATGGAGGTATATTGTGGGGAGAAAAGCGGTTAATCCCAATACCATTGTTGGATGTGTCTGCAATCATTCTCCTATGCAAAGAGGTAGCATGAGGTCACATGCGACAGGGGGCTAACGACAAGAGAGCTCGCGCCCACAATCTTGTGGTCATGTGAAGTTCATCGCCCAAGGTCATATTGAAATAAATGGGGCTAGCGCTCACTAGACCAAGAAAGAAAATCTTCTTTTGAATAAGCATTTGGTCACCATCGATGGTCACGTAAAGGTAGGGGATTAGAAGCCAAAGAATCCATAATTGACTGGTTGTAACTAATAGAGAATATGAAGAGTTTCGACAGCCAGAGAAGCCAAAGAATCTTTGGATAACTACCACTGATGATGAATAGATATTGCATGACCTACAGAGAAGACAATGAGTTTCTATGATGATCAAGCAGAGTACTCAACGTGAGAATGAAATGCAGAACAAAGAATAGTGTGTGTTACTTCGATAGTGATGCATGTGGGTAGGTAGAGAGGAAGAGAACTACCTGAAGAGGAGATCAGATATGTAGTGTATAGCATGTAGAGGCAACACAGAGTATAAAGAGAAGAAAGAGAAGTTGAACAGGGTATCGATGTGCATAACAGGAGAACGACTAGAGGATAGAAGAGAAACAAAGAATAGAAGATGGAAGAGACTGAGTAAGTAAGTAAATTTTTGTAAGATTCAATAAGGGACGTGGTAGGGTGGTGCTAGGGAGGATTGCAGTCCTCTAAATTCTAGTTGGTGCTAGAAGATATTATGGGAGTTAGTGCTTCCTTCTAATGGGTGCTAGAGAAACTTGGGAGTTGGTGCTTCCATCTAGTTGGTGCTAGAGAAATATGATACTTGGTGCTCTCTGCAAGTTGTAGCTTGCTATCGGAGGTTGTAGCCTCATATTTGAGTTGGAGCTCAAAGACTACGATGTACATGAAAGTTGGAGCTTGATTAACATCCTAAGAAGAAGAGGTTTTATCCCTTGATGGGTTTCCTCATGATAAATTTGTGTCTCTATGTATTTCGTGTGATGGATCAAATACTTTTTATCTATTCATGTTAAGTTATCAGTAACACATTAAATAATAATTTAGAAAGACTCAGAAAAGAACAAAAAGTTTCAATCTTATATTATAACTAATTCACCCCCCCTCTCAGTTATATTTCCAACAATTGGTATCAGAGCGGGTTCCTTTTATTTAAAGGTAGATTAGTAATCTTAAACATGACAAGTCATAAAGGAAATTCAACCAATAAGTCCCCCATGTTCAATGGAACAAAATTTTCTTTCTGGAAATTTAGGATGAGAACCTACATAATGGATTTAGGTGCAAATGTCTGGGATGTGGTAGAGACTGGTTATGTAAAGCCAGATGTACTAGCTAATAAGGATGACAAGCTAGAATTCAGCAATGCTAAATATATGAATGTTATTCTAATTAGGCTTGCAGAAGAAGAGTTTGCCAAATTCATGCACTGTGATTCAACAAAAATTATGTGGGACAAGATGATAAGAAGTTATGAAGGTGATGAAAAAGTGAAAGACGTAAAACTTCATACTCACAGACTGAAGTTTGAGTAGTTAAAGATGGATGATGACGAAACTATCAGTAAGTACTTCTTATGTATAGAAGAACTTGTCAACACTATGAAATTCCTAGGTGAAACGATAGTTGATTCTTTTCTAATCCATAAAATATTAAGATCCCTTCCTGATAGATTTAACTCAAAGGTCTCTGCTATAGAGTAAATAGTTGATCTCAAAATGTTGACACTAGATCAACTTCTTGTAACCCTAACTTCTTATGAAATGAGAATCACCAAAGGTAAATCTACTACAAGAGAGGAATATTTTAAAGTAGAGAAAAACACAGACTCCAATATAGATGAGATTGAAGCAAATTTTGTGAGACTGAAGAAAGGATCAGGCAAATACAAAGGTAAACTGGCCTTCAAATGTTTCAAATGTGGTAATATAGGTCATTTTGCATCTAAGTTTCCTCACAAAACAAAGGATCAGACATATGACGATGAAGAGAAGAACAAATACAAAAAGGTCTATAAAGAGAATAATTTTAAGAAGAAAATCCTTTGTGTAAATAATGATGATGATCCCTCAGATGATGAAAGCAGTGACTCTTCTATTGAAGATAAAATAAATTGTATCATGCTAATAGCTTTAGAATATCTAAACAATGAATATAAAGGAAGTGATCTCATTGACTGTGAAGCAGAAGTAGATCTTGAAGGAGAACTTGCCAGTGCCATGGAAGAGATTGATAGACTTAGAGAAAAGAAAAGAAAAGAAAAACAGTTACTGCTCAGATATGAGAAAACATGCAAGGAACCATCTTAAGAAATTAATATGTTGAAGTTTAAGTTAGAAGAATCTAAGAAGATTGAAGACATCCTCAAACAACAATTGAAGGAAGCCTAAACAAAAGGTGAAAAATTGGAAGCTGAAGTAGTGACCGTCAAAAAAGATATAAAGAAATTTCAGGCCTTATATCATCAGAATCTGACAAGTATTAAAGCCTCAGAAAGATTAGCCTCCATTCTGAATCAACAAAGGAATTCAAAGTTGAAAACTGGTTTGGGTTATGCAGAGGGATCAAGTAGTGGTCAGCCAAGAAACAAAGAATCCATCAAGTTTGTCAAATCTACAACTACTAACAACAACAAGCCTACAGAAACAAAGGAAGAGAATCAACCGCCAAGGAGGAGTGAAGGAAAATATTCCAGAACTGAATCTGAAGAAAAATGAAATATTACACTCTCTGCTCAAGAAAATCATCAGCATGGAAGAAGTCAACCTACTCAAAGAAGACAACCATTTTCTAGGTACAAATATTTTTTATATGGATATTGTTATTACTTCTCTAACTTTGGACACAAAGTTGTAAATTGTTCTCTAAGATTTAGACATGAGCAATCAAGATAGCCAAGGAATAAGCACCTGTCTCAATAAAGAATAAGACATCCAAGTTACAAACAACCACATACTGCAAATCATGTGATGGTTGGGAAAAAGACGCAGAATAAGCATAACAATCATTATGATCCTTTGTTCAATGAACCAAAATGTTACATATGCCACAGTTATGAACATAAAGTTGCAGACTGTCGCTTAAAGAACTATAAGACAGATTCAAATCACAGAGATGAAAACGTCAAGGTTTGGAAGAAGAATGAAAATAACAAGTGTGGATTGGTGTTGTCAACTCAAAGACAAAAAGACTCCTAGTATATTGACAGCGAATTCTCCAGTCATATGATAGGTGAAAAAAGTAAGTTCCTATCACTCAAGGAAAATAAATCAGGAAGTGTGAACTTTGAAAATGATGCTCCAAGAAAGATCAGAGGTAAAAGTATAGTAATCTTAAGTAATGGAAGAAGAAAAGATCAATATGTATTATTTGTTGATGGTTTAAAGTATAATCTTCTCAGTGTCAATCAGATATGTGACAGAGGATGTGAAGTCACTTTCACTGCCAAGAATTGTAAAATAAAGACAGCAAAAATAGGAGAGTTGCTTGCAAAAGGGGTTAGAACTGAAAACAATGTATATGTTCTAAAGGTAGATAAGGAGAAATGTCATTTAAGAAAAATTGATGAAATTTTCTTTTGGCACAGAAGGCTTGGACACCTGAATTTTGATCATATTGTCAAACTGAGTAATGAAGGTGTTGTGAAAGACCTTCCAAAAATATCTAAGCCTAATAACTATGTATGTGAGTCCTACCAAATGGGGAAGTTGACTCATGCCCAATTCAAATCAAAGAGTTTCACATCTTCAGAGAAACCACTTCAACTTATTCATATGGATCTGTGCGGACCATCGCAAAAATAATGAACTGGAGGAGAACTTTACTTTATGCTGGTCATTGATGACTTCTCCAGACATACGTGGGTTTCCTTCCTAAGAAAAAAATATGATGCGTTTGAGAAGTTCAAAACGTTTAAGGCATTAACCGAGAATCAAACAGGAAGAAAGTTAAAGTAATTCGTTCAGACATAGAAGGAGAATTTATGTCAAGATATTTCAAAGAATTATGTGATAGACATGGAATTAAAAGAGAATATACTATTCCAGGTACTCCTCAGCAAAATGGAGTTGTAGAATGCCAAAATAGATCAGTTCAGCGGATGGCAAGGGCCATGATGAATGAAAGGGACATTTCACAAAACTTTTGGGTGGAGGTTGTTCACACAGTTGTTCATATTCTGAATAAAGAACATCTAAGGCTGAATAGTGATAAAACTCCACATAAGTTGTGGTTTGGTCGACCTACATCCATCAATCACTTCAAAGTATTTGGAAGTAAATGCTACATCAAAAATAATGATGATCATCTGGGAAAATTTGATAGTAGAGTTGATGAAGGTATCTTCTTAGGATATGCAACGAAAAGTAAACGTTATAAATGCTTTAACAAAATAATTCATAAATTAGTAGACTATATTGATGTTCAAATTGATGAAGAAGCTCCTGTAAAGATCAATAGAGAATAAGCACTAAGCCAGATGAAAAATATGATAAGAATAATGAAAATGAAGAACAACAAATCCCAGAGTCATGAGAAGATGATGAATCAGGTGGAGAAGAGACACCTAGACAAGAAGAGTCATGACAACAATCAACATCAAATCCTTCCTCCAGAATTACTCAAAAGAATCATCATGAAAGTCAAATAATTGATGAGAAAGACAAAGGTGTACAAACCAAGAGGAGGGTAATCAAAGAAATCGAGCAATCACATATAGCCTTCATATCCATGGTGGAACCCAAGAACTTCAATGAAGCCAGTGAAGATGTAAATTGGTTTAAATCAATGAATGAGGAACTCGACCAGATTGAAAAGAATGACACTTGGGAACTCGTTCCTAGGTCGGCAAATAAATATGTAATAGGATCCAGATGGGTCTACAAAAATAAGATGAATGAGCAAGAAAATATTGTAAGAAATAAGGCTAGATTGGTCTGCAAAGGACATTCTCAAATATTAGGACTAGACTTTGATGAAATGTTTGCGCCCATAGCAAGATTAGAATCTATTATAATGTTTCTTGCAAATGCTTATCACAAATAGTTTAAATTATATCAAATGGATTTCAATTCATCTTTTCTAAATGGAGATCTAAAAGAAGAAGTCTGTATGGAACAACCAGAGGGTTTCCAACTGTCAGATAAACCTGACTTTGTCTGCAAGCTGAAGAAATTCTTATATGGGTTGAAACAAGCTCCTTGTGCCTGGTATTACAGACTAGATAAGTATATTCAAGACAAAGGGTTCAAGAGAGGAACAATTGACAACAATATATATATCAAAAAAGAGGGTAATGATTTTCTCAGTGTGTTAGTCTATGTAGATGACATCATATTCAGAAGCAATAATGCTTCATCAGTACAATATTTTTCCTCTACCATGCAGTCTGAATTTGAAATGTCTATGATAGGGGAATTGTCATTTTTTCTTAGTCTGCAAATTACTCAGAGGTCTGAAGGATTATTTCTTTCTCAGGAGAAATATCAAAGAGAAATGTTGAAAAGGTTTCAAATGGAAGATTCTACACCTACGAGCACACCTATGGTCACTAGATGCAAGTTAAGGAAGGATGATGACTCACCTGATGTTGATCAGAGTCCCTATAGGTCTATGATAGGCAACCTATTGCACATCATAGCATCTCGTCCAAACATAATGCATGTTGTTGGAATGGTAGGAAGGTATCAGGTTGCACCTAAACATAATCATTTGTTAGCTGTCAAAAGAATATCCAGATACTTGAAAGGAACAATGAACTATGCCCTATTGTATCCTAGGAATCAGAATTTTCAACTATCAGTCTATTCAGATGTTGATTTGGCTAACTGTGTGGATGAAAGGAAAAGCACAAGTGGTGGTGCATTCTTCTTAGGAGATTCTCTTGTATCATGGTTGAGCAAGAAGCAAGGTTTCATTTCCTTATCAACTATAGAAGCCAAATAAATTGCAGTTGCCACTTGTTGTACTCAAGTATTATGGATGATTCAGACACTTGTAGACATGGAGGTAAAGTATAGTGCACCTGATCTGAAAATGATAAAGGCTTGTATTCTTGAAAATATTTTCAAAATTTTATTTAAGTGTGCTTATGCAAAAGGATCAATTTGCAAACACAAATTTTAGAGAAAAATACACATTCAAGATGCAAATAATATCCAGCAAATACAGTGAACAGTAAACACATAACACATCAAATGATAAAGGAATTCACCCCTCTCTTGGGCTACATCTCCTAGTCCATCTTCCAATGGATCTTTATATTATTTTCTCACAGTGATAAAATATGTGCTTTAAAATGCTCAAAATTCCAAATATATGGCTTCAGAACGTCCAAAAACCCCTAGCTGGGCTTTTTCGGCGCCTGATTTGGCCAAATAATGAAGAAGATAGGCTTCCTAGAAGTTCCCCTTCAAACTTGTTGTCTCTGGATTGCCAAATTGCACCTCTGTGTGTCCAACCTGGCCTCTACGCATTTTTTTCGTGCTTAAACCTAGCACCGGGCACATAACCGCAACACGCACACAACTGTAGAATGGTTAGGGAACCTAGCCCCCTAACCGCAAAGGCATAGGACGTATGGGTCATGTGACCGCGCCCCCCCACACACAAAAGGGATAAGTCCAAAATCAAATGAACAACCGACAAGTGTCGGCGCATGGATTAAACCGTTGGAAATTTTAAACTCCTGTGCAATGTTTTAACCGTCGGTCATATGTATTGACAACACAACCATGGGTTGGGGCTAAGCCCCAGCCCAACCACGCGCCGGAATATACACCAGTTCAAAATTAAATATATTTAAACCCATATATATAATAAGAACTAATGCGTGGGCTATTGGTAGCCCACGCCGTGTGAAGGCTCTCCTACATTGGCGGGAGGTACGAGGTTCGATCCCCATGGACTCCATATAATTTTAAACAACCAATCAAATACGGTGCCATGTGGCAGCCCATGTCTGGACCATGTGGCACCTTCCCACTTGTCAAAAATGTGCCACGTGTTGAGATATGATTCGACCTCACAACTTCCAACTCAACACCTGCCACATCAGCGTATGGCCCTGCCACATCAGCAACTGTATGGACTGTATGGACTGTACAGTCGGTAATTTTTTTTGCATGTTTGATAATTTGAACAGAACGTGATATCTCACTCATCCGATGTCCATTTGAACCCGTTCAAGTTGCGTTGGGTTCGTGACAATGAGGCCTACGCACCTGTTCGATTTGAAGCGATTCTGGGCACTTTCAATTTTGAGCAAAATTTGATCCCGTAGATCAGCACCTATCCCAATTCATTGTGATAATACTAGTGCCATTAGTTTGTCAAAAAATCACGTATTTCACTCCAAGACCAAGCATATACCCATCAAGTATCACTTCTTGAGGGAACATGTAACCAACATTGTTGTTTCTCTCCATTATATTCCATCCCAAGATTAGATTGTTGATATCTTCACTAAACTGCTTGCAAAGGCTCAGTTTGAGTATCTACGGCAGAAGTTGGGCGTGACCCTGTTACCAAGTTAAATAGTCTATCTGATTAGGGGGAGAATGCTCCTATTATATCTGATCAGGGGGAGCACAGAGTCACTCTCTTTTCTCTTTGACATTGATGTCAAAGGGGGAGAAAAAGGTGTTGTTCGTATGCTACAGTTGGAGGTCTAAGCAGAATAGTGCATCCTTTCAGGGTTTCCATCAATGCCAAATGGGGAGATTTTTGGCATGTGTACAGGAAGAATGTGCTTGTTATTGATGTAAATAACAACAACAAACCAAACCTCGAGAGTGAAAAAGATGAGAAAGTCAGAAGAGATAGTGGGTTCCAGAAGTGCAAACGAGATCCAAGAGACGAACTCGCAGGAGGAGAAAAGGTTGAGAAAACCTTGTAAGTCAGAGAGATCATAAATCTTAGGATGAAGAACAACAATGGTCGTTGGATCACTAATCTCAAATACCTGATGACCATTAGATCAGCGTCCAGTGACCATAGGAAGCACAGAGTTGAAGTACATATCTGATATGTTGGATCTTAGCGCCAAGGATCAACATTCGTTGGATTCAGAAATACATGCATGAAGGTTAAGCCTTTGGATAAGCATAAGAGAGAAGACTTGTCAAAGTCCCTAAGTCCCAAAGTAAGAAGGGACCATCCACCGTCAATACTGACAGGTGGCACATGATCCACAACTCCGGAGGAAATCACTTCGAGAATTTTCAGTTTGAGATCTGAAATCCCTGAAATCCAGAGAGTCAGAGTAAATGTCAGCTGTCATATCATTTTAAAGTGGAAGGTTGGGATAAGCTAGAAAGGAAACATTGCAGAAATATCGAGCCGTCAATCTAAGAACATGATCAACAAACAACATTTAGTTCGGGTCTAAAAGTTGCAAGGAGGTTACTGTACGGGGATTCTCGCTTCGAAAGAATTGGCGACTTGAAAAGTTGAAATACCCAAAGTCCTGAAGGATGAAGTCCTGAAGTGAATGAGGATCCACATCAACGAGGACATGTGGCACAATTAGACAATGACAAGTGTCAATTTGATTCAGCATTTCAGGTACATGCAAATCACAAATCTGAGTGACACGTGGTAGAAACTAGGCTCATGACACATCATCAAGTGACGTAAGTAAGTGACGTCACTTTGGGAGTTTTAACACCTGCGATTAGCCTAAAGTCTTGAAGTCCTGAACGTCGAATACCCAAAGAAGATCTAGATCGTTGATCTCCAAAAGGATGCATGGAAAAAATCTGTGCATTTCGGGGAAAGACACTCCAGAAAAACCAAGCAAAGAAATTTAAGAGTTGAGATTCACGAACCCCAAAAACCCGAAGTCAAACTCAACCGTTTGATTCTGAGAGACACACGTTAGTCAATCACTAACTCTGGATAAAACCAAAGGAAGAAGGAAAGGTTGGAAAGTTGAGATTGTCGAACTCCGAATACCCGAAGGGATTGTGACCATTGATTCGAGGAGGATAGATGTCAACAGATATTCCATTTCAAAAGATATCCTGTAAGAATAAACGAGAATTTGAGACTTGAAATCTCTGAAGTCCGGAGACTCGAAGGAGATATTGACCATCAATCCAAAAGGGGACACACGTCAGTGGATTTTCAGCTCCATTAAAAATAAAAGGAAGGCTGAAAGGTCAAAAAGTTGAGATCTATGAAACCCAAATACCCGAAGAGATTGTGACTGTGGATCCAAAAGGGACACACATCGTTGGATCATGGACTCCAGGTGAAATGCTCCAGGAGCAACAGGAGATTGAGAATCGAGACTCCTGAAGACCTAAAGGAGAAATCGATCTCGTCCGTTGGTTTGAAGGGCCACATGTCACTTGATCATTGAGACTAAGGATCATGTGTGGATAGCAGAAAGAAGGAAGGAAAATATAAGACACCTGATTCATTGATCGAGGGAATCTGCCAGAGACCAAGAGATCGACAATCACGCATGATTACGGGATTGGAAGTTGCTTGCAAGTTAATTTTCTGAGGGAAGGCCACAATTGAAACCATGGTATCAGAGAAAGGGTACATGGCAGTTGGAGGTAGATTGTGGGGAGAAAAGCGGTTAATCCCAAAACCACTATTGGACGCGCCCGCAATCGTTTGCCTATACAAAGACGTAGCTCGAGGTTACATGCGACAGGGGGCTAACGAGAAGAGAGCTCATGCATGAAATCTCATGGTCATGTCAAGTTCATCGCCCAAGGTCATATTGAAATAAAGGGGGCTAGCGCTCACTAGACCAAGAACGTGAAGTGCCTTTTGAATAAGCGTTTGGTCACCTTCAGTGGTCATGTGAAGGTAGGGGATTAGAAGCCAAAGAATCCATAATTGACTGGTTGTAACTGACAGAGAAGATGAAGAGTTTCGATAGCCATAGAATACAAAGAATATTTGGATAACTACCAATAATGATGAACAGATACTGCATAACTGCCAGAAAAGATGATGAGTTGCTATGATGATCAGGCAGAGTCCTCGAGGTGAGAATGAAATGAAGAACATAGAACAATGTGTGTTATTTCGATAGTGATGCATGTGGGTAGGGGGAGAGGAAGAGGAGTACCTAAAGAGGAGATCAGATATGCAGTGTATATCATGCAAAGGAAGCACAGAGTATAAAGAGAAGAAAGAGAATTTGAACAAGGTATCTATGTGTGCAGCATAAGAATGAACAAAGGATAGAAGCGAAATAGAGAATAGAAGTTGGAAGAGACCAAGTGAGTAAGTAAAGTTTTGTAAGATTCAATCAGGGTGGTAGGGTGGTGCTAGGGAGGATTACAATCCTCTAAATTCTAGTTGGTGCTAGAAGATATTCTGGGAGTTGGTGCTAGAAGATATTCTGGGAGTTGGTGCTTCCTTCTAGTGGGTTCTAGAGAAACATGGGAGTTGGTGCTTCCATCTAGTTGGTGCTTCCATCTAGTTGGTGCTAGAGAAATCTGAGAGTTGGTGCTCTTTGCAAGTTGTAGCTTTTTATCAGAGGTTGTAGCCTCATATTTGAGTTGGAGCTCAAAGACTATGATGTACATGAAAGTTGGAGCTTGATTGACATCCTAAGAAGAAGAGGTTTTCTCCCTTTATGGGTTTCCTCATGAGAAATCTGTGTCTCTGTATATTTCATGTGATGGATTAAATATTGCTTATCTATGCATGTTAAGTTATCAGTAACACATTAAATAATAATTTAGAAAGATTCAGAAAAGAACAAAAAAATTTAATCTTATATTATAATTGATTCCCCCCCCCCTCTTAGTTATATTTCCAACAACAACCCCCTATGTTCTCCGGCTACAACCGCATATCCTTTCCCCGTCCAACCGCCCTGAAGTATAAGTAGAATGATGGAACCACTGTCACACTATCACTATGATATATACCACTGTAAACCTATACCAATAAACCTGAACCATGCATCAACAATGCATCAACCTATACCTCAACCTGTAATTAACCTGTATCATAAACAAGTGCATCAACCATGCACCGACCTGTACCAAACAACCTGTAATCAACCTGTACCATAAACAAGTGAAACCAACCAAGTACCAAGTATGTACCAATCATGTGTCAACTACTCATCAACTATGACTCATCAATATGTACTAACAGCATTAACTATACACCTCATGTATGTGTCAACTCATCAACTACTTTTCTCAACCATGTACACAACATGTACCTTAACCAAAATACCTCATCAATTTCATAATCCAAATATTATTTGTAACTTTGTAATAGACCTGTTGTATATTATCACATGCCAACAAACCTTCCTTAACTTTAACAACAAGAGACTAGCATTTTCATCAAACTTTTCTTTAGTCTCACATGACTAGTTTTGGATTAGTCAACAACCCTAACTTGAAATAATCATAACTTTGTACTTGTAATGAATAAATATCTTAAACGGATATACAATGTTCTTCAGTGTGTTTTATTAAATTCCTCCAAGTTTCACTACTTGGAACCTCTCAGAAAAGGAGTTATAGTAAAAATGGCATACCTTGCTGAATTTTGGCTTATTCTAGAGAGCGACCTTGTAGAGCATGCCCCACATGGAATATTTTTTGAATCAATATGAAACTATTACAAAGAATACAACACTTTTTTTCTTACTGAATTTGGATATGTTATGAAGAAGTTATGACATTTTTACCCGAAACACCTATTTTAGACTAGTTTCAGGACTAGCCATAAACCCTATTTTCCACGAAGTTTAACTCCAAACATACAATGACCCACAAGATGAATTTTTTACCATAGATACCTAGATATGTTTACTCAATGGCATAGAAATTTAATGGACGGAGTAATTCTAGAAAAAAAATTATTGCAAAAATGGTGAGATGACCTATAAATAACATACCTTAGAAAGTATCATCAAAAGAATTTATCCTTCTAAGAATTCTGGCCTTATTTTCGTCACCTTCCCTCAGAAATTTGGCTTAGATATCCTTTGGTTACCTCACACACCTATATATATTCAATATGCTCAAGCATGATCTGAAATTAGAGAGCATTGCCTCTTATTTATACTCTCCAAGTAGCTTTCTTAAAAACATCTTCTAGGTCACTTTGCCCACTTTCCTTATTTTAGGGTTAACCCACTTCTAATTTCTCCATTAAATTTATTATTTAAATAATTAATTTGTATTCACTTTGAATTATATTACACTCATCACTTCAATTTATTATTTACCTTCTAAAATCTCTTAAACCACTTTAACTACTTTGACCTTTTGTGGCTTCTAGATGACATATGAGGGTCCTCCAACTTCGTAAGGCCGTAACTCTCAAACCGTGAGGAGTTATGTGAAGTTCCACATACCACTAGAAATGGAATAACATGTAATATTCATATAGAATAGTATTACCTACAAATATATCAAAGCTCATACCATTATCCATCAAACAAACTTGGGTCCATTACCCAAACCTAGGTTCTCCAACTTCTCATGGCCATAACTCTCTAATTGTGAGGAATTATGTGACGTTCCACATACCATCGGAAATGGAATGAAAATAAATATCCATCTAGGATAGTTTCACTGACAAATTCAATGACCTTCATCTCATTATTCCACAAATAATCATGGGTTCTCTAACCATACTTCTAGGATAACTCAATCTGCAAAGCGTCTTCCAATGAGGGCTTTCACCATAAGGGGACCACTTTGGAGTTCATCCATTTCTACTAATTATCAACCATTAAAATACAATAATGAAGCATATTTACATCAAAAAAACTTGGGTCCATTACCCAAACTTTGTGCTACAGGGCTTTCTTCAAGGGTTGACATCAATGACAACCAACCTTAATCAACAATAGATCCTCATATTCCGCAACATATATTGTATCTATGTCATGGTCTGTTCATCCCAATAATCCTCTATGGAAGATAGATTATGGTGTTCCTCACTCCCTATGTTTATTTTTCACAACTTCAGGGGTTTAGAAAAAGAACTATTAACATCATACAACTTAATTTCATGAATAGCTTTAGTTCCTTCAGATTCTTTAAATGTCAAATGCCTAAGATCCTATAGGCCTTTTTGGGTCTCTTGGGTCTTCATCAATTTTACTACAAGCCAAGTTTATTTGTACATGTGTTGGGTAAAGTCTATGATGAAGTAGGTATTCATGTTCAGGAAATATTATGGGTAAATGTAAAGGTTTAAATTCATCGGTAAATAGTATTTTTTAATCTGTTGAAAAGAGAAGGTGATTTCAAGAGACTTACCGGAGAATCAGAAGTCACAACATAATTGTTTTTGAAGTACTTCCCAGTAAGCGGTTTGTCATTGAGCCTCCTCATGCACATACCAAGTGATTGTAATTTGTCCCAATGAATGGATAAAATGATGCACCCAAAATGGAGAAGGTAGTTTCACAACTTCCCATACCTAAATACAATGTGCAACATGCTTCTTTGGATCAGAAGACCCATCACATGCCTCCAAAGTTTAGGTATGTCTCTATAGATTATGATCCTTATTTGGCTGAGTGAATTGTTATGAGGAAATAAAATGATATTAAATGGCACACTTTACTTCATCCCAAGAGGACACAGTACCTTTATGAGTGGCCCACCACCTAGCTAGAGATGAATTTAAGGAAATATCAAGTACGGGGAGTATTTTCTCTGTCGCAACCTTATCCTTTAGATCAATGAGAAATATGCCTAATTATGAAGTGCCACCGTAAAAGGGTGTTCTCAAATCTTTGATCCAACCCACCAAGAACCTCTAATAGTTTTGCAACATAGTGAGAAGTTCTCATATCTTCCCTATTTCTAGTTTTCATAAGTGATCTCAAAATATTCACCTGCACACTGAATACTCTGCCAACTTATCGATCTATCTGCAGTAGGGTTAATGTGATATGGTTGATTCCCTGTAGTAAGAGTGTAGAGTTGATCCAAGACATCATGTTCATGTTATCATCAACCAGATCCATATATCGAGGACCTTGGTAAGGGTATAAAGGTTGGATTACTTTCATACCATCCACTTCAAAATTCATGCTTTCCTTCTTAAGATCTATAACCGTGTAATATTCATATTCCTAGTCGATAGCCAATAGATCTAGATATGGATCCTTCTCTCCCATTATTTATATGACCTCAAAGTTTTCTATTGTTTTAACACTAGCTAAGTCCACTTCAATGTTTTGTATCCTCCCAACAAGATAGATACAATATTGATTGGCCATGCACAACTAAATAGTTGAATAAAAGAGCTTGGGATTACCCATGGCTTCCCAATTCTTCATTGGTAGTATGGTGACGTCAAAACCCAAATCTATCATAACATCACTAATCTCATTGTCGTCGATATGGGTATTTAGTCTAAATTATCTTCGAGATATCTTCTTCCGCCTTCATACTCTACATGTACGTCTCTCTAGAATATTAGCAACAATCATCTCCTTCAAGCTCTATTTAGACTCCACAGTCCCCCTAAGCATGTTCTGCAACTTCTTAGTGAGTTGCTCAGAAAAATGTTGGAACCATAGATGAATAATATTTTGTGATGTCACTAACAAGTTCTTCGGAGCCAATAGGTTTTCCACAAATTTTGGTTGAAATTCAACACTTGGCTTTGTAACTGTCGATATGGAAAGTTTAAACATCTTTAGAAACATTTCTAAAACATTTTGGAATAACTCCTTTTGCCTTCAGGGATCATAATTAGCATCCATCGATATCGCTTTCTCAATCTTACTTTGATTGCGATTGTCAGATTAACACCATTTCTTGTTCCTCCTTGAGTAGTAATGTTAATCTTGGGATCCTTTTCTTCAGTAATGGGTCGAGGATCTGAATTTATTGAATTATCATCTTATTTTCTTATGTTATCTTCCCATTTGGCAATAAATTATGGATAATCATAAGTGGAATAAGTGTTCTTTATGCAATGTGCACACCAAGGTCTTCTCGGTAGTGGAAAATATCTTGTGAGATTCCCTTGTTCATCGTAATTGTAATAGTGAGCTAGTACTCTCCCTCCATTCTTCCTACCTCAAAATCCTCCCCCACCTCTATGTCCTCCTATAAACCCTGGAGGAAATTCATCAACCCTAAATGCAGATCATTCCAACCTATCCGCAAGAGAATCTAGGGTGCGACACTACTTAGTGGTGTGAGTGGGAGACCCATAGAATTTGCAGTATATAGTATTCAGAACAGGAGAATACTTTTGTAGAATTGGAAAGTTCCAAGGGGAGTGACCATGGCTTCGAAAAATTTCACAATATTCTCCACTATGGCCTCCTTGATGACTTAGGAAAGCATGATACTACACAGAGCCATGAAATGGAACTATAGTGGCAAATTGAACAACCCCTCTCGACAGTCCTATTGGTGGAGGTGCCATCGGGTGTGGAGGGTGTCCTGCACCTCTCAGTCTAGGACACTTTGTCACTATATGACCCTCAATATAACAACCGGTAAACCATATCTACAATATAAGCTGAGGAATTACCTTATGCACCTTCATTTTCTTACGTTGTCATGTTGTCTTCAACACTGTTATTTTCCATTTTGGTGTCTCTGTCTGTGCGGTGTATGCTGTCATATCCAAATCTGAGAAATTTTCACCTCTTGTTTCCTCCTACATAGGAATATTGGTATCGGTCTGTGTTCCTCCATTTATTTCTTCCACGTTCTCCTTTTCCTGAGTTGAAGCCTTTGGTATAGTGTTTTTCTGCCTTATCTTTTTATTTGTTGTGCTACTCCTTGTATCCTTTGTGCACTCTATAGATTTCCTTGTGTTTTTTGTTGGGTTGGTTGACTGCTGTGAAGGTCCAGTCTCTACTTATTGCTTAGATTTTTTCACTTTCTTTGAGATTACTGTCACCTTCCACTCTTCAAGCCAATCCTTCATAGCCCATTGTACTTCTTCCCCTGTGACACAATATCTCGACTGTATCCGTTCCTTTTAGGATCCTTCTTAGCATGGATCCATATGATATACCTTCAAGATTGAAAATTGGTTATTCCTTGATTCTCTTTCACAACGTCTGGTGGTATTCTCCACGTGTTTTTCATCATATCATGCATCTCATCATAGTACATGGAAAAAATGCTATCATTCACCTTCCTTTGATTTGGATCTAAAGTATTCCATAAGGTTGTGTATTTTGGTGCGTGACATTTCCCTGACCTTTGGTAAAAACCACTATACTTTGGCTCTCCCCATCTAACCAGTGCGATCAATATGATTAGCCATGGATAATGAAATTATGACCCGAGGTCCTTTGCATCCTTGAAATCATCAAAAAACAAATTTACTAGATATAGAGCCTAGCTATGTAGACTTCCCTTTGCGCACTGCAGGACTTCTGCTATTACACCTGCAGGGGATTCCTCTTTGCAACATTTTCTCAAGAGTTTGCATGTTATCAGTTTTGTCGCAAACCTATTTGTTGGTTCAATTATTTGTTTAATAATCATTTCTATGGATCCTCTGTCAATCCCATATATATTCTTTATCTCTTCTTCTATGGATTTTTATTTTGTTTTGGCATCCAAGTACTGCTCTGGTTTTTCTCCATTTATAGGTAATCTTGTGATTTCAGAAATTAGGTCTAGATCTATTAATACAGGTATATCCATACATAATATGCCTCCATGTACCCATGCCAGTAATTGTTTGACACATGCATTCACATCATTTCCTATCCAAAAGTAAGGAATCTCCAACATGTTCATAGTTCCTATGTTGTATAGAACTGCAGTCCATTGTTTTGGCTCCAGTGTGGGATCTCCTTATGGACCTTCTCCTTTACTTTCCATCTATACTTGCTACATGAACTCAGGAAAATTCCCCATGTCTGTAACATCATGGTCAACATACTTCATCTTATTAACAAACCATAACATGTCATCATGTATTTTAACTCCTTTAGGTATCTGCGATAGTGACAGTGTGAGTTCCTTCTACTTGTGCGATGTGTGTAGCGTTGCAGGTTTTTCCCTTGTATTATTTTTCCCTACCGATGGCCCTATTATTTCCACTTGGTTATGTTCCTCATTTTCCTATTCTTATTAAGTGTATGTGTTATGCTAGTTTGTAATGTCTTCAACCTACACTTGTTCCTCCGATTGTTGCATTTGCTTTGTTGCAAGGTGTTGCACTTTTTCTTCCTATTTCCTGAACTCATCAAATTTTGTTTGTTCATCATATTCCTCATTCATTGTTTCTTGTGGTAGTTATTCTCCTAACCCGATTTTCTTCATTGGGTTTTCCTCTGTGCTAGGGTTTTGTAGTTTTCTCTGTGGGTGGATGTCCATTTCTTCCACTGTCGATTTTTGCTAGTCCTTCTCTTCTAAAATAGTTGGACTAACTGGTTCAATTACTGGATATGGAATGGTTTCAAAATCCATGACTCCTTCAGTCTATTTGGGGTTTTCTCCATCGATTTTTGTGTCTTTTGCAGACCTTGCGGCACTTTGTGTTTTCCTTACGAACTGACTAGGATCTCCAAGCTTCAGGGGAACCATTTTGCTAAACTTTGGAATTGTTTATATGAATTGTCAGTGAACACCTCAGAATCACCCATTCGCACTATTTTTTCTCTCTTAGCTCTAGTTTTCACAAAGTCACAATGATTCTTTGTCGTTCATGTGTTCTTCTTTTATAGTTCGTGCCAAAAATTCCTTATCGTGCCACAATTTTCTAATCATCGTTGTTTCTTTTGCCGACCATTTTCTGTGTCTACGCACTACTTTTTATTCTTGGTCACATTTCTCAAGTGTGTAGTGTATTCAGGTTCTTTCATACCAATTACTATTTGTTGCACTATGTATTATCTAACTGCATGTTTAACACTTATCCATCTACTGCATATTTTTGTATTTTTCTTATTTTTCCATTTTTTTTAGCTCCTACTATATACACTATGTACAATTCTAAATTTATGTGTTACATCTACTAAGGGTTACTGGGTCGATTTTCCCTATATAGTTTCAATCAACTTCCATTAACCAATCCTTGAATCTCTTTGCCTGTTAGATCATGCAATTGCACAACACCTCCATCTGTGATGGATTTTATCTCATATGGCCCTAGCCAATGCATCTTGAATTTTCCTGGATGTTGTAAGTATTTACTATCATAGAGAAGAACTAGATCTCCTTCATTAATTTTTTTATTTTTTATGTGTCTATCATGCCAAGATTTGTCTTTGAATTTATGTACTTCATGATGGAATCTAACCATAATCCTATCCTCTTCTAGTTCCATGAGTTGAGACAATATTTCTTGTGCTGTGCCTCTTTATGTCATGTTTGTAATGGTTGCAACACACAGACTAGGTATAAAATATTCTAAAGGGACTACTACTTCCTAACCATACACCAATATGAAAGGCATTTTCCCTGTGAGTTTCTTGCATGTGGTTCTATAGGCCCATAATATTGTTGGTATCTTTAGATCCCAATCATCCGTGTTTACATTGTAAATTTTAGTTAGGGCACTCTCCAATATTTTATTAAATGCTTCCACTATTCCATTATCTTGGGGATGGTATGAATTGATCTTTTGATGGTGTATTTCAAAATCTCCAGTCATTTCCTGAGTGGTATTATTGAGAAAATTAATTCATTGATCACTCATCGCAATTCTAGGACATCCAAACCTTGTAACTACTTGTTCAAACAGAAAGTGCATTGCAGTTTATACACTGCAATATTTCATTGTTGTTGTTTCATTCCATATGGTTAGATGTTATGTTGTTGTAATGATGTACCTTTCTCCTGATCTTCTAAATAATGGGTTGATAGGTCCTACAAAGTCTATTTCCCATTTGTCAAAAACTTGAGGGGTTACCTGAGGTTTTAGGGGCATATCATCACTTCTAGATGGATTTCCTACCCTATGAAATATATCACAAGTCTGACAATATTCCTTTGCATATTTAGAAATTGTTTCCCACCATAGTCCTGCACGCAATATCTTTTGTGCAATGGCTTTTCCTTCATAGTGTCGTCCAACTATTCCTTCATGTGATTTTTCCAAGATGATAGGACGTTCATGCTCCATGACACATCTCCTTAGAATATTATCTACACCTATTTTATACAAGTATCATGCAATAAGTTGGTAAACTGCAGCTCTAACCAACAAATTCTTCTTCTGCGCAGTGTTGTATTCCTTTGGGGAAAATCTGGTACTAAAAAAATCAATGATATCATAAAAGTATTCATCGACAATATATACTGAAAAGAGTTGTGCAACAGGAAAATTATCCTCCAAACTGCTTGATTCCTCTCCATTAGTTATCCTGGAAATATGATCTAACCTTTCATTCAGTCTTCTAGTTTTCACTGCTACTTCGAAATCAAACTCTTGAAATAACAAGAATCATCTACATATTATCCCCTCCCAACAATGTCTTGTTGACTAGGTATCTAAGAGCAGAGTGATCTGTGAACATTTTAAAATGTTGGCCTAATAAATAATGCCTCAACTTTTTTAATTCATACACCATAGCCAAACCTTCTCCCTCTATTGTATTATAATTTTGTTCTGAATCTGAGAGTTTCCTACTTGCAAATGTTATTGGGTGATTTATGTCACCTTCTCTTGGCCATGCTAGTACTAATCCAAGTGTTATTGAATAGGAATCCACATGAACATGGAACTCTTTTGACCAATATGGAAACACAAGAATTGGTGTTGTCGCCATTTTCTCTTTTAAGATGTCCAAACTTTGTTGGCACTCATCATTCCATTGAAACTTGATATCCTTCTTTAACAGTTTCTCCATGGGTGCAGTAATTTGTGAGTATCTCTTTATGAAATTTATATAGTAGAATGTATGACATATTGTAGCTATTAATTGTCATACTAACTTAGGTGGATTAGATTTGTCCACTTTCTAATTTCCTGATCGTGACTGGTCCAAAATCCAACCATTTTCCCCGTTGATCCACATCTTTCTTCATTTCTTTAACTTTCTTGGTTTCCTAGCACTACTTTTCCATG
The DNA here is from genome assembly GCA_000966675.3 of Picea glauca. Lineage (NCBI taxonomy): Eukaryota > Viridiplantae > Streptophyta > Pinopsida > Pinales > Pinaceae > Picea > Picea glauca. Next base: position 369,912 of record JZKD02S1429326.1, read on the forward strand.
TTTTCTGACACACACTCCTTCTTTGGTCCATTACTTAATTTCCTTCATTAATTACCACACCTTTCCATAATCTTCTTTTTCATCCCTATCTTTATCAACATTTCCTCAAATTATGTTCCAAAATGGCCTACGCCAACACTTTCTATGAATCTGACGCACATGAGCTAATGCTTCTCCAACTTAGGGATCCATCTACAATTAGATTAACATAATCATCCATTCACACAGTCATATTATACATGTTATCAATTTTGTTCCCTTTAGTTGGTTCTATATACCTCTTTCTTTTTGTTGGATCCAACAGTGCAATAACCTTCAAGTCCCCTACTTCAAATTCCTTTTCTTCAGATTAATAATCGCTTGATTTTCAAAGGCCCATTCAAGCCCCATAAATGCTACATATGAATTACTATCATCCATGATCTCGATGACTTAGAAATATATTATACTGCGCACCCCATTTATATTCACAGGTACCCTTAATAATCGGGAAATAGATACTATCTTGTGTTGGTTCGCCAATCTTAACTAGATAAGAGACCAAATTAACTTCAACTTCCCCATCATTTCCCATGTTTTCTTCCGTAAAATATTTACATCAAAACCCAAGTCTAAAATGGCATTGTCCATGTCATACTCCCCAATATACACACTTAGTCTGAACTCTCCACTTGTCCTCTTTTTTCACAATACCCTATTCACTATTGTTTGCACGGGAGGAACTTCCCTTTCATGCATGAAATTATCAATCATTCCACACAATGCATTCAACTCATTTTCATCTTTTCTTAATTCTAAACAACCTTTCATAAATTATTTCAAAGCACTTACCTATTGAAGCGACCTTTCCAAGATAGTACGATCATAGACTGAAGGCATGTCAACCACAAGACGTGTAGATTATGTCGATGTTATCCAATACGATCCTAGTATATGCATCCCTATGTGTTGTTGTGTCTCTTTTTATTGTTGTGGGTCAAATGTAGGCATAGGTCATGATGATTTTCTTACCCATTTCTTAATTTTTGTCCCTTTATTCATTGCATCAACCCTTGTCCTAGCTCCTTCGCGTGTGATAGATGTTATTATGCATCCTTCATACTTCTCTATTGATATATTTTGTACATTCTGATTGAGGTTCTAGTTCTGATTCTATATTTCCTGTCAATTTGCAAGTAATTGTGGACAATCTTCTGTCACATAATCCAGTTCTCTACAATACGTGCAGGTTGTACAAGGATTCGAGCAGTCACAATATAAGTGTCCTGGTTCATTACAATTGTAGAATATTATTGGTTGTATACCTCCTCTACCAAAACCCCCTCTGACTTGACCTCTTCCAAATCCTCCTTGACCTCCTAGAATAAAGCCTCTCAGATTGTTATACTATGGAACTCCTCCTTCTGTCATCATATTTTCCTCATGAATTCTATACATATTTGCATTTCACTCTCTCATCATGTCAAATTCATGAAAATCCTTCTCTTCGTTCCCTACTTACTTGCAAAAGTTACAAAATAAATTCCAGGGAGTAATCTAGTATTTCTGCAGCAATGGACAATCAGGTGAATGATGTCCCCATTTCTTTCATTTTTCACAGTACCCTCCTCTTGGTAATGGATTCGGTACTCCAATCACTAAATATTTCACAAAGGCTGGGAATTCATCCTTATGGTGGCCTTTAGTCCTACACGTGATACACCAGACTTGTCCCCTCTTCGCCTTTCCCTTTGTAATATTTGCTAATTGTATTGTCAAGGAAGTTAACTATGTATGTACTTGATCCATTCCACCACCATCTGCTACAAGAGATGCTTCCAACTTCATCGCAATCTCCAAAACTTCTGGATGTGACACAACCTTTTGTTGTATCAATGGGAAGAGAGTGTGTGGAAATAGTCTTACAATAAGCCATTCTTTGTGTTGTTGATCCATAATTTGGAATGTCAAACTACCCATCAAATATTTAAATATTTGATCATAGTCCTAAACTAACTCATTCTGCACTTGTTTGATTTCCTTCAACTCTGTAATGTATTACGACTTAGATTTCATTTTCTTGAACTCTTTTAATAACGCTTATTGAATTTATGCAAATGTCCTCGCTTGACCTGATAGTATAGTACTATGTAGTTTCATGTACCAGACTAATGCATGGCCTCTAAAATTCTTTTCCAATTGTGCAATATTTGAGGCCTCATCCTAGACGGTATGTGCAGCCCAAATTGTCTCACATACAAATATATGATGTTTTGGGTCCTCCAACCCAACTCTCTAGAACTCAGGCATTATTAATGTATTATCTAACCCTACCATGGTGTTTTTCATAGTACTTATCCCCGGTGATGCTAGATGATTTTGAATCGACGCACTATTTCCACTACTCTGGCTACTACTATTCTAACTTCCTCTACTAACTATAAGTTATTTTGACAAACATTCAAATGTCATCTCAGATCTAGGTAATGCACATGGGGTCATGGGTTCGATGCAAGGTCCATCCTTAGTAGGAATTAATGACTCTTTTATTATAGGACCGAACTAAGGATCCTCCCCCTATCATTATGTGCTCGTTATTTCTATGATATGGACTATTATGTAGGGTTCTCTCCTCTCATACTCACTGCGTGGCTCTCCTTTCTCATCCCCAGTTTTCAACCTCTTGTATCTTCTTCCACTACGCAGTACTCCAAATATGTCTTCTTCTTCCGATACACATTCTTCATTTCTCTGCATTCTCAATCCCTCTCTTCCTTATTCGGTTATTTCTTCATTCTTTCCTACCTTCATACCATCTTTTGGTCAGACCCCAATTCCCATATGTGCATGAAGGCACTTATAAATCAGACTCCATTTTCAAGACATTCTTATTGCACAATGAAATCTTTATCCAGGTACACAATGATTTTAGAAACCTTACATGCGGACTCGTGAATAAATCCCTCTCTGTGACACTATATGTCTAGGTACAATCTAATGCAAATTATGTAATGTAACCCCCATAATACTATTCAATGAGAAATCAACTACATGAGAAACCTTATTACTTATTGTATTCAGTTGTCTAATCAATTCCGAAGTCCATTTTATCGAAGCTTAATCTCTATATCTCCCAACTCTCTCCACTACTCATTCTAACCATTCCATCAACATAATCAAAAATTCACCAAAGAAAATATCATGTAGAACTGTGAACACATACATTTGAGACCATTGTTCATTATTGATACAAGAGTTTTTATTCTCTCCTTTCTTTCTATCCATTGGAGGATCTTTTCCTTAGTCAGCCTCCAAAACCTTCCCCCAATTAGATATTTTGGGTCTTGAAAACTGAACCATTTTTTGGTGCATAATTATAAGACCCTAGGTTCACATTATTCGACCAACAAAAACCCTTTAGATACTGGCCCTTTCAGCATCACCTACATGCAAGTGAAGTCTCACCCGAGGCATCTACTAGGGCTGTAGGATCCAAGTTTTTGTAGGGATGAGGGGATATGAGGATATCAACATAAACATTAATATGTATTCACCATATGTGCATTCTCCTTATTTAACATCCTTTTATCAGTCAACAGACCCTATGCGCGACTTCCATTAACTAAAAATTCATTACTTTTACCATAATAGTTGTGCACCATTAACCCATCTAAGATTCATTGAGTAAACTAAGCCCTAGTGTGTAGAAAAATTATAACATAGATCATGACGTAACCAAACCACTGAATCATTCATTAGTATCGCACATAACAAACACATTAGACAAAATATTTTAACATGGTTCACCCAATCCTTGGGCTACGTCCACAACAACTAGCTTCTTATATTAATCTTCATGCAATAATCACCTCGGGCCTTCCCCCTACACTTACAAAATATACAACATATTGTAATCCCCAAACCTGCCTAGCCACTCTGGAGTGTGAGCCTATCTTTGTAACTTCTCAAATGTGATCTTGTCCACAAAATGCATTAACTGATGCTCTTCTTGCTTTTTCACCGCAAAATGCACCCTTTCTGCATGCTATGGTCCTTCCTTTTACTCTTTCCTCTCCTGTGTCACAACTTCCAAAACTTATTTATGCTCATCCAAAATGCATGCCCAACACTCAGCAAGGATGATGATGCTCCAGAAGTAGATCAAACCATGTACAAGTCTATGATAGGAATTGTTCTCTATCTCACAGCTTCAAGGCCTGAAATCATACAAGCAATAGGTTTGGTAGGCAAGTTTCAAGCCAATACTAAGGAATCTCATGTTCTTGTGGTTAAAATAATATTTATATAATTGCAAGGAACTGTTGATTATGGCTTGTGGTATCCAAAAAACACAAACCTCATTCTCAAAGCTTATATAGATGCATACTGGGAAGGAAGCATTGATGATAGAAAAAATACTAGTGGAGGCGCATTCTTCCTTAACAATTGTTTAGTGTCCTGGATCAACAAGAAACAAGCCTCTGTATCTCTCTCTACAACTGAATTCGAATATATAGAAACAACATCATGTTGTACTCAAGTGTTGTGGACTAAAAACAATCTCAAGGATATTCAAGTTCTTTGTGATCAACCTATCTCCATCATGTGTGACAATACAAGCACTATTAATCTCTCTAAAAATCCTATTCAACAATCTAAGACTAAGCATATACCAATCAAATATAATTTTCTCAGAGAACATGTTCAGGATCAGGTGGCCAATGTTGGAATACTGAGAGGGGGGGGCAAGGGGTGAATCAATATTATCACATTATACCACTTTTAACCACAATATATATTATTTCACTTTATCAACAATGTTCAACAGTTTATCATCAATATTTCATGAGCATATAATCATAAACAACATCACATCAACATCATCACATCAGATACACAGTACACTAGTATTTAGGTGGAAACCCAAATGTGATAAAACCACAAAATGTTTTCTTATATATATCAAGAATTCATTGATAGGAAGCACCAACTTCCCAATTCTCCAGTTGCAACTGGAAGGAGGATACAACCCCCTATTTACAAGATCCAACCTAAAGGAAACTACAACTCCATAAATTTTCTGGCTCCAACCAGAAGGATATTGCACCCCCCTGGGTTCTCCATCTCCAACCTAAAGGAATCCCCAACTCCCTGATTCTTCGGCTCCATACAGAAGGAGGCTACAACTCCCTTTCCTTGACCCATCCTATTTCCCTTAAATATAAGTGTATGCCAATCATCACTACCAAAATCACTGCCACTACCACTGCCACTATCACTATCACTGTCACCTCCACTACCACTACAATTGCCACTCTCACTATCACTGCCACTCTCACTATCACATACATCAAAACTGTACCATGCATTAACCATGTATCAACCTGTACCACAACCTGTATGTACATCAACACTTGTACTATACCATGTGCCAACCATGCAAGTCAACCATGCAAATCAACCTATACCATAACCATGTATATCAACTATGTACATCAACCCGTGACACAATCAGTGCATCAACCATACACCAAATCTCCACCAATATGCCAATATCACCAAGATGTGCCTCAAGAACTATGCCAACATCAAGTGTCCAAAATTCACCTCAATCATGTGCTAAACCAATAACCAAGCTATGCCTCAACAAATATTATACCAATATCAACAAGACATGCATCCAATCATGTACCTCAAACCATGTGCCTCAACCATATACCATGTGACTCATTATATGTCTCAATCATGCCATACACCATGACATCATCAACATGTAACCATAAAAAAATACATATAAAAATACATGTAACTATGTAATATACTTGTTGTATGTTATCATAGACCTACAGACCTTCTTCAACTTCAGCAACAAGAGATTAACATCTTCATCAAAATTTACCATAGTCTCACGAGACTAGTTTTTGGACTAGTCACAAACCCTAACTTTTAACAAGCATAACTTTGTACCTGTAATGAAAAAAGGTCTAAAATTTTTACACAATAATATTCAATATCTTCTCTATAATTCCTCCAGGTTTCATTGCTTGGAACCTCCCAAAATCATTTTTGTATAAAAAACAGCAGACCTTGCTGAATTCTAGCTTATTCTAGAGATAAAACTTATGGAGCATGCTACGAGAAGAATATTTGATATATGTATATAAAAATCACAAAAAAATACTAAGGAATTTACTCTATCCAATTCATTTTTCCTCACTAAATATATATCTTCTATGAAGAATTTATTACCTTTTTACCCAGAATACATGTTTGAGACTAGTTCCAGGATTGGCCAAAAACCCTGTCTTCCACAGAGTGTATCTCCCAAAATACAACAACCAATAAGTTGAAATCTATACCACGTGTACCTTGATATGTATTCACAATATCCTTTAGGTTTCCCTATCTGAATCAATCTATAAAAAATGTTATATAAAAAATGGTAAGATGACCTGTAAATAACATACCTTAGAACACATCCTCACAAGACTTCATCCTCCTTTGAAATTTCGATTGTATTTACTTCATATTCCCTATGAAAAATGCCTCAAATATTCTTTGTTACCTCATATAAGAATCACTCTATCACTTACATAGATATTCAATGAACTTGTGTGTATATATCATGTACTTATAAGAGACTTCTTGAGGTGTATTTATATTTTTTCTATGTAACCTCTTTCCTTAACTTTAGGGATTCTTGAACTTTCTTGTTACAACCACTTTAACTTTTCATTAAATACTTGTAACCAACTAGGGGCTTCTTCACCATTCTTCGGGGATTCCAACTTCACAAATCCATATCTCCCTAACCATGAGGAAACACATGGTGTTCCAAAAATCATCGTACACTAAACGACATGTACTATCCATATATGATAGTCTTATCTTCAATTTCACCTTCCTTCATGTCCATATTCCTTAATCAAATTCAGGTCCCATAACCACACCTTTGAGGATACATGTAGACTACATAAAATTTACCTAACTAAATCACCATGAATCTCGATCATACAAATGTCAATCAATTATCCAACATGTATAGACCTTTCCAAGGTTTGACATCAATCTCTAAGGGTTGACATCAATCTCCAAGATCACTCTCCAAAGGTTGACATCAACAATAACCAATTGTCCAAAAATATCCCCCTTTGACATTGATGGAAACACTTAGGCATGAAAACACTCATGCTCATACTCCCCTGTGACCATCATTCATCATCAATGTTTCTCACTCTCCCCCTTTGACATCAATAGAAAAGGGTATCTCTCCTTGGGATTGCTCCCCCTATCTTCATGTATTTGTTCTTTCTCTCCCTCTTTGACAATAAAAAGGTAAATCCCCTTGTTGATATGTCTCCTTTTGTCACTATAACTAATGTAATCAGTCATGGGTAAAAGAATATCTCCCCCTGTGGGTGTGTCTCCCTTTCTACATGTTGTTGATATTCCTTTTTGGATTCTCTCTTCTCTAATGATTTCCCTTCTCTATAATATGTAGAGCTACTTGTAAAAAATTTCCTTTCCTCTTTTCCAGTACTATTTATTTTACATTGGTGCTTCCTCATGTAATTCAATGACATATATAAAAACAATTCAAACTTTGATTTCTTCAATCAGTTGTCATGTTAACTTGACCATGTTGTCAAATGATTTTGTTCTGATGATATAGCTTATGTTGACAATTTTTCTTTCCATGCTCTATTGTGCCTTTCATTGCTTTCCAAATGATCCCAATTGATTCCACGGATTCAAATTGTAAATACATTGATATGAATCATCTCATACTCTCTATACCTTCTAAGTATCTCACGAATCCATCTTTGTCCATATGTCACAAATTGTTCATAACCATGTTGCTCAACTGTATTATACGGTTGAAACTAATCATCACATGTCCACTGCAAACCAAACTTTGCATGTCTAGAACGACCTGTACTATAAATATCCCTTCCTCTGATATCTGATTGCTCTGAATCTGTCTCTATAAAGATAGCATATTGCTCGAAAGATGGTTCTCTGATCTGCAATAGCTACTGCATTGACTCCCCCTATTCAATACTCATATTTACTGGGAGTGTCCAATCTGGATGGCTTAGAATAATACCTTATATGATGAGGAGTCATATTACTCTTCATCTGTAGACTCATCATCTCTATGAACTATGACTTGTTCCTTTCTTCCCATGGATTGATATTGCACTACAATTCATGAAAGTACAATCTCTTGAACCTCTTATTTCTTCATATGTTCTCCTTTTCTTCCTTGTACTACTGCAAGTTCTGCGATCTCCGAGACCTAGTCTTTATTCACCTGTTCTTATAGTTTTTCATTTATTTTCCAAACCTTCCTTTATCTAACATCTTCCTTTTCTTTGTAGATTTGTCTTCATCTCATACTATCTCCAATCCTGAGAGTATTTGATCTTCCTTTAAATGTTCTTGTTTTATTTTCCAAACCTTCTTATATTTGATATCAATGTTCTCTTTCATAGAAGTATCCATCATGCTTGTACAATCACGAGCTATGTTCCCATAGTTATGGAATTTGTAACATTCAATGTCATGTGGGGCCACATGCACTTTTCTTGCTTGAACATTTCTTCCATAAGCCCTGCAATATGCAACTTTATGTCTAAAGTTAGTACAATAAAAAAATGACCATAAAAGAAATTTACATACCTGGGAGTGAATGTTGTTCTTTGTGGTGTAGTCCTTCTGTAATTCTACCTTAGATGATCAAGATATTCTCTTTGGTTGTTTCTTTCACAATGATTGAAGCTTACTTTCTTTATAAATGTAGAAGGTCTTTTGTATTCATTACTTTCTAATTCTTTTTGACCATGATTCCTTCCATTGATAACTTTTGCATAACTCCTTTGTTCTATTGCATTTGTCATGGAGCTTGAACCTTCCTCAAAATGAACATTCTTGTATCCTAGTCCAAATTTGTCACTGTATGGACTTTGACTATTGAGAATGTTTTATAACACTTGAGAACTTTTCAAGTTCTTGTTGAGCTTGTTGACTTCAAATATCAATGTCATTATTTCGTTTTCAAGCTTATCAGACTCATTTTCTTTTTTTATCATCTGTATCTGCATTACTTCTTCCTTTCTCTTTCCTTACTCGAGTTGGATTTTCAAATAGATGTTTTCTTCTTTGAATGATATTTTTTCTTCCTTTCTTTCTTCAGCTCAGTTAAAGAAATGATTAATTCTTCCTCAATATCCACTTCACCTTCTTCGTTGTTTTTATTATTTTCTGTATCCATAAAGAGTACTATCTCTGGTTCATTGTCTCTTTCATCATCTTCAACAGATGAATAACTATATTCTCTTGAGTAGATATTTTTCTTGAAGACTTTCCTTGTATCTTTCATGTTTCCCTTTTTATATTTATTTTATTTATTCAAATATTCCTCTTTATCACTATCTGACTTCTTATCATAAGGACACTTATTTGCAAAATGACCAATTTTACCATAATTAAAACATTTTAAGGGAAGCATACCTTTGTACTTTCTTGTTCCTTTCTTCAACTTCCTTACAAAATTGGTCATTTCTTTATCCTCATATGAACAATCACTATAGCTACAATCTGACTTTGAATCGGGCCTTTTCTTCTTGTTTTTCCTTTTGGATGCTTTAAAATATGTTTCTTTTGTGGATGGATATTTCTATACTGTCCTCATTTCTTAAGCTGTAAATATTCCATATATATCATCCATACTTATTGTACCCAAGTCTGCTCTTTATTCTAGGGATGAGATATTCAGATAAAATCTCATTGGTAGACACCTTAGTAACTTTTGAACAATGACTGGTTCTTTCATTTCTTCTCCCAAACCTTTAATAACATTCACTATTTCATCAACTCATAGAAAGTATTATGCAATGTCTTCCTCCCCTTTCATATTTAGTTTTTCAAATTGATCTATATACATTTGAAGATTGGCTCCTTTGACTTTGGCATTCCCTTCATAAAAATTCTGAATTTTTTTCCCATATCTCCTTTGCATAATCACAATGCATAACCTTGACATACACTAAATCAACCAAACCATTCAGGATGGTATTTGTATCCCTCTAATTGTTTTGACTGAGTTTCTTTCCATCATTATCTATTGGAGGAGTGGTAGGTTCTTTTTATTCATCTACTACCAATTTCCAAACATCAAATCCTTGTGCTTGTACATATGATTCCATCCTTCTTCTCCAGAATGCATAGTTATTTCTATGAAACTATGGTATTCCATTCTTATAGAAATTGTTTATCTCCATGATCTTCCTTACAATGGTTAAAGTGTTTCCTAAAGGAACCTTCTCTGAAACCAATTGTTGGAATACTGAGAGGGGGGTGAATCAGTATTGTCACTTTATACCACTTTTAACCACAAGATATATTATTTCACTTTATCAACAATGTTCAATAATTTATCATCAATATATCATGAGCATATAATCATAAATAACATCACATCAGATACACAATACACCAATATTTTCATGGAAACCAAAATGGGAGAAAACCACATAATGATTTCTTATATATATAAAGAATTCATTCATAAGAAGCACCAACTTCCCAATTTTCTAGCTCAATTGGAAGGAGGCTACAACCCCCTATTTACATGCTCCAACCTAAAGGAAGCTACAACTCCCTGAATTTTCTGGCTCCAACCAGAATGAGGTTAGAACCCCCTAGGTTCTCTGGATCCAACCTGAAGGAAGCTCCAAATCCTTGATTCTCTAGGTCCAACCAGAAGGAGGCTACAACCCCCTTTACTTGCCCTATCTTTCCACCTTGAAATATAAGTGTAGACTAATTGTCACTACCATAATCACTGCCACTATCATTGTCGTTGTCACTATCACTACCACTACCACTTCCACTCTCACTTCCACTCTCACTATCAATTTCACATCAACATGTATCTTCTAATCAACCAACTAGGACCTATACCATACCATGCATCAAACCTGTACAATGCATTAACCATGCATCAACCTCTACCACAACCTATATTTACATCAACCAAGTACATCAACAAATGTACCATACCATGTGCCAACTATGCAAGTCAACCATGTACATCAACCTGTGACACAACCAATGCATCAACCATGCACCAAACCTCTACCAATATGTCAATATCACCAATATGTGCCTCAAGAACTATGATAACATCAAGTTTCCAAAATTCACCTCAATCATGTGATAAACCAAGAAAAAATATATTCCTTAACAAGTATTATACCAATATCAACAAGGCATGCATCCAATCATGTACCTCAAACCATGTGCCTCAACCATATACCATATCACTCATGATATGTCTCAATCATGACATACACAATAACATCATCAACATGTAACCCTCAAACATACATATAAAAATACCTGTAACTTTTTAATAGACCTGATGTATTTCATCATAGACTAGTAGACCTTCTTCAACTTCGGAAACAAGATAATATCATCTTCATCAAACTTTACCTTAGTCTCACGTGACTAGTTTTTGGATTAGTCACAAACTCTAACTTTCAACAAGCATAACTCAATACCTATAATGAAAAAAGGTCTGAAAATTGTGCATAATATTCTTCAATATATTCTCTACAATTCCTATAGGTTTCACTACTTGGAACCTCCCAGAAAAGGAGTTATATAAAAAATGGCATACCTTTTTGAATTTTATCGTTTTCTAGAGATATAACTTGTAGATCATTCCATGAGGGGAATATTTGATATCTATACCTGAAAATTGTACAAAACATAATACAGATTGTACACTATCCAATGCATTTGGTCTCACTAAATTTGGATCTCCTATGAAGAATTTATGACCTTTTTACCCAGAACACATGTTTGAGACTAGTTCGAGGACTAGAGAAAAACCCTATCTTCCACAAAGTGTATCTCCAAAAATAAAATGACCCAAACACTGAAATGTCTACCACAGGTGCCTTGATAAGTCTTTGCAATAGCTTCCATGTTTGGCTCTTTGAATCAATCTAGAAAAACTTTTATAGAAAAAATGGTAAGATGACCTGTAAATAACATACCTTAGAACACATCCTCACAACACTTCATCATCCCTTTCAATTTCAGCCTTATTTACTTCATATTCCCTATGAAAAAGGCCTCATATAGCCTTGGTTACCTCAGATATGAATCACTTCATCACTTATATATATATATATATATATATATATATTCAATGAACTTGAGTGTATAAATCATGTACTTATGAGAGACTTCTTAAAGTGTATTTATAATGTTTCTAAGTAACCTCTTTCCTTAACTTTAGGACTTATTTCCTTAACTTTAGGGCTTATTGAACTTTCTTGTTACAATCAAATTACCTTTTCATTAAATACTTGTAACCAAATAGGGTATTCTTGACCATTCTTCAAGGCTTCCAACTTCAAAAATCCATATCTCCCTAACTATGAGGAACAATGTGGCGTTCCACATATCACCATAAATGATATGACATGTATTATCCATCTATGATAGTCTTGTTGGTTGTGGAGCCTGGTTATCTTCCTGATTCAGAGGTTTGTTTTAGTCGTTCTTGGATCCCATTTCTTGATGGGGGGTGTGGGGGAGATTTCCCTCCCACTATTGTCATCAAGGGGGTCTAGGGGAGAGTGGCGACAATTAATGGAGCCCGCCTTAGTGGGGGATTTAGGGGTGGATCCCCCGAAGAAAAATTTTGCGAAAAAATTCCTTGTAATATATTTTAAATTCGTAATCAATATGGAATGTTCATTATAAGGTCGTAGATCCAACGATAGAAGTTATGTTATGGATTTCTTCCTTAGAAGGAAACTCTCTTTTATGAGGAAATTGTATTAGGGCTATGTGTGATAGTGAATATTTTATTCTGAGGGAGGAGACTGTGAGAGAAAGAATATGAAGTTGCAATGGGCGTGTTGTAGGTTGTATCCCTTTATTTTGTTGGAAAATAGAAAGGAAGGACCTGGCAATTTCTCTGGTGGACGTAGCCCACACTGGGTGAACCACGTATATCTTTGTCTCTATTGTATTGTGTATCTTCTGTGTTTTATTTCTTCTTTTTATTTTATTTTATTTCTATGCAATCTTGTTTTCCTAACAATTGGTATTAGAGCCAAAGTTAACTCGCAGGAAAGGATGGTTCCTGGTTCAAGTGGGAGCAATGGAAGAAGATGAAAAGTTCAAGATTGAAAAATTTAATATCCAAAAATACCAACTGTGGAAGATGCAAATGGAAGATTATTTATATCAGAAGGATATTTACCTACCGTTGGGAGGAATAGCAAAGAAGTCAATGACCATGAAAGACAAAGAATGGGAGGTTCTTGACATAAGGGAACTAGGAACAATATGGTTGTGCCTAACAGCATCAATGGATTTCAACATTTTGAAGGAAAATACAACGGAGGATCTAATGAAGGAACTAGCTAGACTATATGAAAAACGCTCGGCCTCCAACAAGATATTTCTAATGAAGAGATTATTTAATATGAAGATGTCAAAAGGTGGGTTTGTTGCATATCATTTAAAAGAATTTAATATGGTTACCAATCAGCTAAGTTTTGTAAAAGTGAACTTTGATGATGAGGTTAGTCTCTTCTAATGTTGTGCTCATTGCCAGAAATATGGAGTGGTTTGGTCATGGTTGTAAGTAACTATGTCTCTGGTTCAAACACTATAAAATTTGATGATGTCATTGGTGTTATCCTTAGCGAGTAAATGTGATGGAAAATCATAGGTGAGACATCAGGTAATGTGTTGACTATCGAGATGAGAGGAAGACAAAAGGAAAGAGTAAAGAGTCTAGGGAACCATGGAAATTATAGGAAGGATAGATCCAAATCTATACTAGGAAAGATAGAGTGTTGAAATTGTGGGAAGAAAGGACATCTGAAGAAATAATGTAGAGCTCCAAAGAAACAAAGAGATGGATAGTAGGAAAAAAATCAAGAAGGAAATGTAGCAGGTGATGTGTTACACGATGTTATGATTCTTTCTTTAGATAATATTACTGATTCTTGGGTAGTAGATTCGGGGGCTTCATTTCATGCCACGCCCCATAGGAAACATTTTCAATATTATGTTCAAGGTGATTTTGGACATGTTAATTTGGGTGATGATACACCATGTAAAATTGTTGGAATGGATAAGGTACAAATAAAGAAAAAAATGGAAATCAATGGCTATTGAAAGAGGTAATACATGTTCTAGATCTGAGAAAAAATATAATTTCAACAGGGAAGCTAAAAAGTGAAGGTTGTATATATTCATTTATAGATAAGGCATGGAAGGTCACTAAATGATCATTGGTGATAGAAAAAGGAGAGAAGGTAGGTACATTGTATTTGTGTACTGGTAATGATGACTCTTATATATCTTTAGATTCTATAGGAGTGGATACGACATTGTGGCATCATAGGCTTGGACACATGAGTGATAAGGGGATGCAGATACTTCAAAAAAGAAATTTATTTTCAGATCTTAAAAAAATTGATTTTGATTTCTGTGAGAACTGTGTTTATGGAAAACAGAAGAGAGTCAGATTTCTTAGAGCTTGAAAGAAAAAGAAGAGTTAAAAGTTAGATCTTGTGCATACAAATGTATGGGGATTGTCACATGTTGTTGGAGTTACTTCACACACACCTAGGATTTATTTTTTCTAAGGTTATTCCTTTTTTATTATTCATAATTAGTCATTATCCAGTCTCCTATATTTCAGGCGAGAATATTCCACCTGGAGAATATTCTCTTTCAGTTGACACTTCAGTTTGACTAGTTGAGTTGAGTTTAGATGTTGCATTGGTTTTTTCACCATGCAACATTAGGATCATCACCAACTCACTACTCTTTGTTCAGTCAATTAACTGAAGACTAGTTGACTAGTTAACTCATCTAGGTGGCAGTTCACTCCCGTAATTGCCTGAGAGACTAGACTAGGTGGTAGTTCACTCTCGTAACTGCCTGAGAGACTAGACTAGGTGGCAGTTCACTCCCGTAATTGTTGGTGTGTGTCCATATAAATCTAGACCACCACTATGGCTCATTAGTTACTCATGTATCCTATATCTATTGTAAATTATACTCTCTTTAAGTGTGGGATAACGGTTAATGAGAATTCTTCCATTCTTACTATCTTGCTTCTTCTTTCTTAAATTATCTCTGTAAATGTGTGTAGTATTTTCTAGCTAGATCTATTCTGTGCAAGTTCAACACATTTACATGGTATCAAAGCCGATGGACTGCTAAGAAAAATGTATACCAAATCATTTTTTGCAGGTACAAAAGATTGAAGACGACAAAAAGATGGATTATTCGCCGAAAATACTTCTCACACCTCATAAATATTTGGAATGGAATCCAAAAATTCTTCTTCATTTTAGATGTATAGGCTTGTATTGAATAACTATGGAAATGGAAGTAGAGCCTGATTCTGTCGATGAGAAAAATGACTTTCTCAATAGACAAGATATGGCCATAAGAAGTATCGGCATGTCTGTTTTTCCTGAACTTTTCCATCAAGTATATGAAGAATCACAACGATTAACTCCAAATGAATTATGGACCATATTGGAGGTTCTATTTGGGAATAAAGAATATTATGAAGATTTCATGCAGGAGGTCGAACAGATAGAGCCAGAAGAGAAGCCATCAAAAGATCAAGTCTCTTAATATGAAGAGTCTTCTACAAAAGTTTTTGCATAAATTTGTATTCCATTAATTGAAGATGATGTCTACTCCATTTAATATTTGTTTTCTGAAATTCATGTGGAAGATACATGGCATGCATCTCAGGAGTCACATGCAGACACTTTTGCATGCACCATGCATGCATCTCAGGAGTCAAAAAGGGAGTCGCACACATCAAACGTCATTCTAATATTTTTTGAGAAAAAATTGTAGAAAAAAATTGGATATTTGAATTCCTCTGAGGAAAATATCCATTTTGAAAAAACAAATCATCTGAAACGGAGTCCAGAAAGTGAAGTTATGATTGTTTTAAAATCAATAAAATTTCAGCATTTTTTTGGAAATGGCCGTATGGTTTTCAAAATTTCATCCAAAATTTATTTAGATATTATTCATTACAAGAATATAAAGTGGATATGTGTGAAAATATCAATGATGCATATACTTCATCAGATCCTTACAGACATCTAGATCTTCAACAAAATCTTCAAAGAGCACAAACTTGCACAGTTGCGAGGTTGTCTTGGAGTGAAGGACATGGTTTCTTAGCAAATGTATTTTGTTCCTTATCATTTTTTATTTTATGCATTGTAATTTGAGGGGGGGGGGGGGGTTATTCCCGTGAGGTTTTCCCTCTTTCCTCATTTTTTTCTGTGTTTCTTTTGTATTTGGGTACCTAACATGGCCTAGTAGCCGGGACCCTTTCTGTATTTTCACCATAGTGATGTTTAGGGGGGGTGTTAGAGTTACTTCACACACACCTAGGATTTATTTTTCCTAAGGTTATTCCTTGTTTATTAGTCATAATTAGTCATTATTCAATCTCTTATATTTTAGGGAAGAATATTCCACCTGGAGAATATTCTCTTTCAGTTGACACTTCAGTTTGACTAGTTGAGTTGAGTTTAGATGTTGCATTGGTTTTGTCGCCATGCAACATTGGGATCATCACCAACTCACTACTCTTTGTTCAGTAAATTAACTGAAAACTAGTTGACTAGCTAACTCAGCTAGGTGGCAGTTCACTCCCGTAATTGCCTGAGAGACTAGACTAGGTGGCAATTCACTCCCGTAACTGTTGGTGTCTATCCAGATCAATCTAGACCACCACTATGGCTCATTAGTTACTCATGTATCCTATATCTATTGTAAATTATTCACTCTTTGAGTGTGGAATAACGGTTAATGATAATTCTTCCATTCTCTCTATCTTTCTTCTTCTTTCTTAATTTCTCTCTGCAAATCTGTGTAGTATTTTCTAGCTAGATCTATTTTGTGCAGGTTCAACACATTTACACATGTATCATGTCTTGGTGGATCTTGTTATTATGTTACTTTTATTGATGATTCAACTAGAAAAACTTAGGTTTAATGCATAAGACAAAAAAATGATGTTTTTGACACTTTTAAGAAATTGAAAGCTTTGGTTGAGAATGAAACAAGAAATAGGTTGAAGTGTCTCAGATCAGACAATGAAGGTGAATATTGTAGCAAGGAGTTTGATTATTATTGTTCATACATTGGGATTCGTAGAGAGAAGATAGTTCCATGAACACCAGAAGAAAATGGTGTTTCAGAAAGGATGAACAGGACAATCATGGAGCGTGCAAGGAGTATGAGATTCCATGCAAGGTTTCCCTTATAGTTTTGGGAAGATGTTGTAGATAATGTTGTTTACTTGATAAACATAGGAACTTCAATTTCTTTGGATGGTGGAATTCCAAAGGAGGCATGTACAGGTAAAAAGGTAAACTATTCATTTATGAAGACTGTTTTCAAGTATTTGTCCATATTGATAAAGAAAATAGAACAAAGCTTGAAGAAAAATCCAAGAAGTGTACCTTTAGTGGACATGGTGTTAATGATTTTGGTTATTTTTTATGGGATTATGAAAATCATAAAATCAATAGGAGTAGAGATTTCATATTCAATGAAAAGGTCATGTATAAATATCAGTTGTAGGGAAGAAAACAGGAAGAAGAAAAACCAAAATACACAGTGCTTGATGAGATCACTGAAAAATAAATTCGATAAGTACCAGAAACTCAAAATGTACAACAACAGGAGAAACAGATACCTCAAACTCCTTTAAGTGTTGTTAGAAGATATACTAGATTAAGTAGACCCCTTGAACGATACTCTCATTCATTGTATAATTTATTGTTGACTGATTCTGGTGAACCATAAATTTTTGAAGAGGCAATGTAGGTAGACACTAAAAAGAAGTGGAAGCAAGGCATGGAAGAGGAGATGGATTTCTTGGTAAATAACTAGACTTGGAACTTCGTTCATTTTCCTGTAGGAGAAAGAGAATTTCATAATAAATGGGTTTACAGGTTGAAGGAAGAATATGGAGGAAAAATACAGGTATAAGGCTAGACTTGCTATAAAGGGGTTTGCACAAAACAAATGTATAGATTTTGATGAAATATTTTCTCCTGTTGTTAAAATGACTTCAATTAGGACTATTTTAAGTCTTGTGGCAGTAGAATATTTTTATCTTGAATAGTTAGATGTAAAAACAACTTTTCTCCATGGGATTTTGATGAAGAGATTTATATGAAACAACCACATGGGTATGAGGTCAAAGGGAAGGAGAATTTGGTATGCAGGTTGAAGAAGAGCTTGTATGGCCTAAAGCAAGCTCCAAGGAAGTGGTATTTAAATTTTGACAGGTTTATGACAAAACAAGGTTATAGTAGATGTCACTCTGATCACTTTGTTTATTTTAAGAGGCTACAAAATGGAATCTATATTATCTTGCTATTGTATGTAGATGACATGCTTGTTACAGGATCTGATATGCAATATATAAATGTGCTAAAAAATAAATTAGCTAATTCATTTGCAATGAAGGATTTGGGTGCTGCAAATAAAATCCTTGGTATGAGAATAACAAGAGATAGGAAAAATCACAAATTGATATTGTCTTAGGGTGAGTACATAGAGAAGGTGTTGGAGAGGTTTAGAATGCAAAGTGAAAAACTAATTAGTACACCTTTGGCCAGCCATTTCAAGTTAACCAAGGAAATGTGTCCCAAGACACGAGAAGAGATATAATACATGTATAGGGTCCCTTATTTATCAACAATTGGAAGCTTGATGTATGTTATGGTGTGCACAAGACCATATATTGCACATGCAGTGGAAGTTGTGAGCATTTATATGAACAATCCAGGTAAAGAACATTGGGAGGTAGTAAAGTGGATTCTCGGGTATTTGAGAGGTACTAGTACTCATGCATTATGTTTTGGAGGTTCAAACACTATTATACAAGGATATGTTGATTCAGATATGAAAGTTGATAAAGATAACAAGAGGAGCACACCAAGGTATGTTTTTACTGTAGGTGGAATAACAATACATTGGATTTCAAAATTGCAAACGATTTTTGCACTTTCAACAATAAAAGAAAAATATGTTTCTTCTACAGAGGCTAGTAGCGAGATGATTTGGTTACAAAGGTTTATGGATGAATTGGGAAAGAAGTAGGAGAATATAAGTTTGTACTGTGACAGTGAGAGTGCCATTCATATTGCAAAGAAATCATCCTTATGTTATAATACTAAGAATATATAGCTCAGGTACCATTTCATACAATCCATCTTGGAAGATGGACATTTGAAGTTGGAAAATATACATACTAGTAAAAATCCTACAGACATGTTAACAAAAGTAGTAACCAGGAAGAAATTGAGTTCCTTCTCAGTTTCAGTTGGCCTTAAAGCATGAGGTTCAAGGTGGATTGTAGTCCAACAGGTACAATGACAATGGAGTTGTTGTGATTAGTCTCCAAGTGGGATATTGTTGGTTGTGGAGCCTGATTATCTCCCTGATTCAGAGGTTTGTTCCAATCGTTCTTGGATCCCATTTCTTGACAGGGGGTCTGGGGGGGCTTCCCCCCCCCCCCCCACTAATATCATTAGGGGGGTCTAGGAGGGGTGGTGACAATTAATGGAGCCCCCCTGGCAGGGGATTCGGGGGCAATGCCCCCAAAGTGAAATTTAGGGAAAAATTTCCTTGTAAAATATTTTAATTTCGTAGTTAATCTGGATTGTTCATTATAAGGTCGTAGATATGATGATAGAAGTTATGTTAGGGATTTTTCCCTAGAAGGAAACCCTATTTTATGAGGAAATTGTATTGCAGTTGTGTGTGATAGTGAATATTGTATTTTAAGGGAGGAGACTGTGAGAGAAAGAAGAGGAAGTTACAGAGCGTGTTTTGTAGGTTGTATCCCTTCATTTTGTTGGATAATAAAAAGGAATGACCTGGAAAATTTTCTGGTAGACGTAGTCCACACTGCGTGAACCACGTATATCTATGTCTCTATTGTATTTTGTATCTTCCTTGTTTTATTTTCGCATTTGTTTTATTTTATTATTTTGCGATCTTGGTTTTATAACAAGTCTTACCTACAATTTCATTGTCCTTCATGTCCATATTCCTTAATCAACTTCAGGTCCCATAACCACACCTGTGGAGCTACATGTAGACTACGTCAAATTTACCCAACTAACTCACCATCAATATCGATCATACAAATGTCATTCAACTATCCAACATCTCTGGACCTCTCCAAGGGTTGACATAAATCTCCAATATCACTCTCCAAGGGTTTACATCAATGACAACCAACTATCCAAACCAACTATCCAACAGTCAAATTAGAATATGTCCCTTCTAAAGAGTAGATTGTAGATATTTTCACCAAGCCATTACCTAGAGAACCCTTTGAGTATCTGAGAAAGAACTTGGGGGTGATATCATCGTCCCTTCTTCAATAAAGAACATAGTTCACACTACTACATATGGGTGGATTATTCCATGAAAATTTTACACGCTTCCACTAGTTTTATCATTTTTTTTAAACAAGGTGGGATTTTCATCGATATTGCCACGAAAGTTCGTCACAATATCCATGAAAATATTATTTTAACCTAGTCTTGATTTTCGTCACTATAGCGACGAACTTTAGTGGCAATAGCGACGAAAATTTTTCCTATCTCATTGGTCGGTGTTAACTGCTAGTTGACTATTTTATCTATATATACGTGACTTTAAGAGACTTTGTGACACAATTGCTATAGTTGTGACATTGTTCTTGGCTTTTGGTTGAGCTGTTTATTTTTTCCGTTACCCACCGGTTGAACAAATCCAATTCTCGTTCTACATAGCTCGGATTTTGAACTTGTAAGGTTAGTATGTTATTTTTTATTGATGTACTCATTTAACTTGTAAATTTTTTTTCAAATGTCCAAATTGCATTTAGGTGCTTGTTTTTTCCTTGATAATATATTATAATATGTGTAGTACCATATTTCATGTCTTTGTTTTTTGGATATAGTTAGTATATTCGATGGAAAAGGGTATGTGGATTCCATAATATTCTAGGTTTATGGAATCCACATACCCTTTTCCCTTCAATTGTAGCTATAATATCTCTCTCTTTTCATAGATAAAGATTGTTCTTGAAACTCAACCCTGATCAGTGAAATGATAGTAATTGATTGCTATATTCCCTGCTTTAGTAGGGACTAATAAGATACATAAACACTAACCCTAAGCTTATGTTAGATATATATGTCGTTATTATATAAAAAAAAAAATTGTACACATATGACCTTATTATAAAGATGGTATCTATGTCGTCATGATGTTGATCCTTTACACATATGATCACCTTATTATAAATATGTTGATCTTATTATAAAGATGTAGGTCACTGTAAATAAACATATCATAATCGAAAGGAGTAGCCAAAATATAAAAAATTGACAACTTAATGTTTGGTATGGTGTAGGTAAGACAATTACTTGTCAGGACAAGGATTTGTCAAAATGAACGAAAATGAAAAGAATATTGCTCGGTTAAGAGCGGCATTAGAGGCGAGGGGTGATGGAAAATGTTATTTCCCTTGCTATGATTGCAGAGGCTTGAAAAATAGAAGACTTTTAATAACAACAACCCAAATAGATTGTAGGGAGAAGGGGCACACTGAAGGGGGTTATGAATATCATCCCTTGGTAAGAGGATTCAATATTTAATGTATTCTCTGTAATAATCAGTATGTCATGAATTTTAGTAATATTTATTATCAGGATTTTTATATCTTCTATACACACTAACTTTTCTATGTTTTTTTTAAATATATAGACGATGCCCCCAAAGTGTCGACCTCCAGATAGTTATTTTCCAAGTAATAGAAGAAATAACATGTTCTTGCATTGTTCATTGCTCATTCTTGGAAGTGAAATTATCTATTAGTCTACCCCCTGTATATTGAATATATTCATGATGTACCCAAAATTTTGGACCTCATTATTATTGTCCTTTTTGTATGCTCCAACAATTGTGGAAGTGACATCCACAAGTCTCTTCCTATTATATTAGTAATATTTCTCTTATTATTATCAAGGAAGGAGTTGATAACTAGCCCTTATATACACTATGCCTAAATTATCGAGGCATCA
>JZKD02S1429326.1:419476-433044 GCA_000966675.3 Picea glauca
CTCCATAGTGAAACTGGGCATTGGTCAATTCCTAAAACGCCATGGGATGAAAGAGTGTGTCACCTTTGTGACACTAAGAAGGTTGAAGATGAAAAATACTTTCTCTTAGATTGTCCAGCCTATACCCATATTAGATCTCATTTTCA
Organism: Picea glauca; assembly: GCA_000966675.3. Classification (NCBI taxonomy): domain Eukaryota; kingdom Viridiplantae; phylum Streptophyta; class Pinopsida; order Pinales; family Pinaceae; genus Picea; species Picea glauca. The sequence continues at coordinate 419,623 of JZKD02S1429326.1, forward strand.
AAATATTGATCACACTACCAACCTCCCTAACCTCTTAACTCAACAAAAGTATGGTGATCTTGGAAACCTTCTATTAATGTTTCTCGAGCACAGAAACAAAATTCTAAAGAATCACAAGTAATCACTTACCCTCTTAAGGTCTGATAGACCAATTAGGTCTTAGTGGACGTTAATCATCATCATCATCAATTAATTAAAGTATATATTGTCTCATTGATTAATAAATTAAAAATAGTATATAACATTATTGATACATTAATAATGTAATGATATATTGATTTATTAATAATGTAATATATTAAACTATTAATAACATATTAATACATTAAAGTATATATTGTTTCATTGCTTGATAAATTAAAAATGCTAAATTAATACTCTATAATTATATTATAAGGTTAAATTAATACATTTGATAATGTATTAATATATACATTATTAATATATCCATCAATTAGTAAATTGCATTATACCATAATGTAAATTAATTACTTTAATTTATACATTATTATTATTATTTATTACATTTATGTGATACTTAACTAATACGTTAATTATACATTAACTATACATTATTACATTAATTAATTATTACATTATTAATTAATTATTACATCAACTATACATTAATACATTAATTAATTATGAAATTAATATATTTAATACATTATTAATTATACATTAACTATACATTATTAGTAAAGCATTATTAATACATTATTATAATGTATTATTAATATTTTAATATTTTAATAATGTATTGATACTTTTCTAATGTATTAATAATGCTTTACTCATGTATTAATATATTAATTATTAATAATGTTCTAATATATTAATGTATTAAATGTATTTAATACATTAATGTATTTAATACAGTAATGAATTTAATACAGTAATGTATTTAATACATTAATGTATTAATGTTATTTGAGGCATGTCGGTTGTCAACTAACAACAACCACCATTTTTATGTAAAAAATGGTTGATATAAGCATATCGGCGTCATTAATTGAAAAAGATGAAAAATAGTGTATATCAACCACTTTTTACATTAAAGTAGTTATTGCTAGTAATATATTTCTTAGTTTATAGAATCTTCTTTATAATCCAATTATATAAAATTTATTTTCATAAAATTTATTAGTAATATTATTATTATTTCAAAGTTTTAAACAAATCTATGTTAATATACTTTCATTTTCTTTTATAACGGGATAATTTGACAACTATTTTTGAGTTTTGGTGTATATAAGCTTACGGAATTTCATAAGTAAATCTCGGTTTTCAATTCGAAAAAAAATCCCCAAAAATACTTGAATATTCTTAAAATTATAAAAACAATTAACATTAAACAGCGTATTTTTTTATCTTAACCTTTTAACTTCTTTTTATTTGGGGTTAATAATATAATAAAAAAACATATAAATTTATATAACTTTTCTATATTTTCAATTTCAAACATATGCGGTAAGGATTAAGCTGCTACACAATCCTTATTAAACTAGTAATACCTTCTTAAGAAAACTCTAAAGTTCTAAGAATGTAGTTTATGTTTTGAGTATTGATTTTTTAAGGGGTTATGAAATTGAAAAGAAAAGAAGGAAATATTGTGTCAAGTTGAATGAAGTAAGAAATAGTGATTATATTTGTTTGTCTTTTTTATTGAGTCTAGTGTACACTTTTGTGTAAATATCTTGAAAAACTTGACACCATTATCATTTTGGAAACATATGTGTATCAAACATTTTTTTTGTATAGAAGTATGTTTAGAACATAGAAAAAATACAATGTTGGTGAGTTAAAGGGTTGAGGTTGTAAATATTATCTATGCAAGATACAAAGAATACTGGTGTACACCCTCCTTTTTTTGGAGTAAGACAAATGCACTCTTTATTATTTTTTCATAACAATTGAATGATAAGGATTACCTATGACTACATTGCTTATATAGTTGTGTTTTAATTGATCCAAAATCCCATCGCTAATAGTGAAATAGAAGCCAATCTTAGTAATGAAAGAAGAGTCCATGTCTTTAGTAATTAATAGACAAGAGACTCGATCCCAACCTGTACTCAATCCCTTGCTTTATTGGCTCTATAGAACCAACATTACAATACACTCTCATGAAATCAATTTTATTAATGCCCTGTTATAGAATTGCAATCACTTATAATTGTATCCCACCAAGATTGTACTACAATTCTTCTACATTTAGTTTAGTAGTGTTTAATACGGTACCCATGTTCAAATTTTCAATGGCCACATTTTCAAATTTGCAATGGCCACATTCATAAGATAGAAGTCTTGACATTCAATATTGTTGTTATGTTAACTGAGTTTTTTGGGGAAAGGTAACGCCTATCAAGTATTCATATTCATCTTATGTTTTAAAAAGTTTCTATTGAGTATTGAGTTACAATGGATGATGTGCATATAAGAATAATGGAAGACATGCAATCCACTAATGATGCTCATTCAAATTCTTGTTTTTTTTGGCTAGATTGGAGAAAATTAGTATCAAAAGTTTATGGTGACAAGAAAATGTTGTTTGCACAATTTATGTTTCTTTGGTGAAATGGTCATGACATTATACAAAGTCCCTACTATTCACATTTTATCCCTTACCATCAAAATAAATCGAGTTACATACATTCTAAGCCTAATCTTCTATTGGATTCTTTAGAGGCATCATGATTTGGTCTACATGTGTTTCTTTTTAGGCGATATTCATCAACAATGCTTATATTGCCAATTCTCCCTATTCCTTCCAATGATACTATGGTACATATAATTCTTGAGCATTGATGGGTGCAATTTGATATAGGAACCCATTCTAAAGAGGTATCGAACTCAATTATCATTAATATCGCTCATGAGTCTTATTAAGGAAAATGAATTTTCTTTAATAAATGTAATCTATGAGTGTAAGAAGCCCAATCATTGGGCTATAGGATGGAATATAGATATTCTGAGTGGTGTATACTCAATAAGCCTCTCATATTATTTTCTTTACAAGTTAGGAGCTCAAATCCATGGGCATAGGAAATTTCATCTAGTTATCTATCTTTTTAAATAATCTTTGCATAGCCATGCATGGATGCAACAACAATTTCTTATATTAATCTCTTTCTAACTACGTAATTCTTTCTCTAGTGGGTGAATGCATTGATGATGGGTGGTTGGAACAAGAGCAATAATCATGCGACATATAGAATAAACAATGAAAGAAATTTTAATCGAGAAGGCAATGGTAAGGGCTATTGGAAAATTGATTGTCATTGATGTCAACCTTAGAAGAAGACCCAAAGAAAGTTTGGAAGCTTCTAGAAGTGATGGGTGTATTTGAAGAAGTCTCCAAAGTGGTCCCCTTGTGGTGTAGCTTTAAGCATGGCCCTCATGGGAAGATTCTTTGAAGAAGTCTACAAGAAGCCCTGGAAATATGGTTAAGTGGTTAAATGGTTAAGAAGCCACAGAGGTGTGGTCATGAAGCTAGAATTTGATTGACGAAAATGAGTATGAAAGACATTGAAAATGTATTTAAAACATCCATTGATTGATAGTCCTCGTCAATATGTCTCCAACGATAGGTGGCACGCCACGTGGTTCCTCGTGATTCAGGAGTTATGCCCTCTTAAAGATGAATCCTTGAATTATGGTCAAGAAGCTCCAGATATAAGTTCAAGAAGTTATAATTTGTCCCTAAATTCAAGTAAAGGAGAAATGTCACATTTGCGTTTATGACCCTAAGTGTCGCAACTATCGCAAAGTGGTGTATGCACCTCAGTAAGTGTTGCATGGATTGTCGCAAGTTTTGTATGCACCTTCCCAAGTGTCGCATTCACTTTGTGAAGTATCGCCACCCCCTTGACACCATTAAAACAATTGTTCATGACCCCTATTTCATATGGGATGAATAAGCCCATCATTTCTAGGTCAAAACACATCTTTTCCTTAGAAAATTCAACCTTTTTTGGGGCATTTATGAAGGGTGGCACCCCCTGTCCATGTTGGGGGAGTGCCATGGCACCCGCTATGCCATATTAGGAGAGCACCATTATTTTTGAGGGAAAAGGGGGACCTTCTCCACCTAATTCTATGGGTCAACTCTCTCAAATAGGGTTGGTTATGTTCGACCTTCATGCTTTGGTTTCACCTTAGGATCTGATCCAAACCTTAAGGAGTCATATCCTCAACAATATCCCTCATTTTCTCATCGTGGTTGTGCCTCTCAATCCTATATATTGAGGGCTTTCCAAGGTGAAGGAAAAAAGTAATCAATCAGAGTATCATCATTTTGATCTTGGTAGATTCATGTAAGGGCTAGATGAGGAGAGCTTGGAGAGGTTGTTGCTGCATCAATCATGGCCTGTATGTATTCTCTTTTTGGTTCTCATTGAATATATTTGGCCTATTTCCTTCAAGCTTGTGTATTCTTACATATGATTATCTATTGTTGTTTTAATCTTCGTAGATGAATTTGTTTGACCGAATCAACTAGAGTAGGAGATAATCATTTATCTTTGCTTCCCATTGCAGGTATCAAGTTGTGCCAAGGGGTTTGAAGACCAAGCTCACAGATTGGAAGCAACGAGGACAAACCTCAAAACAAGGTAAATCATGCCCTTTCTCTCTCTCTTTGTTTGATTAGTTAAAGTGAGTTTTAAGGGATGTTAGTGTCCACTTGTAGTTTTTTTGTTTTGGTATAAGGGTCTAGTAATCCAATGGAGGTTTCATCTATCCGCAGATGAAACATTCTGTAACAGAAATTGGTGACTACACCGGGGATCGACTTTGAATAGTATTTACTTGGATCGTCTAAATCCTTTTACTATTATTAGATCTTATTTGTTTCTTGACTCTGATATACTTCCCCTTAACTCTTCTTCACTGAAGAGATCACAGAGTCATTGATTGGTTTTTATAAGTTTTTAGAATTTTTTTGAACTTTTCATAAGGGTGGCACTCCCCTGTATATCACACTAGGGCATCATTACCCTGATTGGTGCTCCCCAGAGGCCTACTATAGGGCACCATTAGCTGACTGGCGCTCCCCCAAATCCTTCTACAAAGTACCCTTCCCATAACTAGTGCTATGTCTCCTTGAGAACAGGGGAGACAATTCCCCTATTTTAGTGTTTTTTGCCTCCTTATGCCCGCTCTTTCTCAATCTGATTATGAGGGGATTTTTTTCCAAAGACTTCTGATTTTATTTGACTTTGTTTGGATTGAGGATTTGATACTTATCACTCGTTTTTTTATCTTTTTTGATCTTCCAAACCTCTTCTACATTGTGAGACTGGTTCACCTTGCTTTTCACTAGTTTGGTTTTTGTCTCGTGATCTTTTCAATTATCTGATTGATTGGAAGGGTATGGAAAGGATTGATTGGTCTCGAGTTTCTATTCTATATTCTTTAGAATATATTTATCTTTTGAATGATTGATATTATTTTTCTTACCACAACCTATCTCATTATGTCGCACAATTTTGGAGTCGAATTCACGAATATCATCAGTTTCACTTCCTTACCCTTGAGTAAACAACAGCCTAAAAATGAAAGTGTTAATTAAAATATATGTAGAAATTTTTCATTCTAGGCATATGCAAACCTACATTAGCTTAAGTGTATGGATTTGTAATAGGTGTTTAGAATAAATTTCCAAATCCATAAACAAACATAGAATCTTGCGATAGGGAGAGAAAATCCAATTTTCGTATAAGGATAGTTGGGACCCCCCTCTCACATGGGGGTTAAACACAACGTTGTGTGCATGAGAGAAATGGAGATTACCCCTCCAAGTCTTAACCAAACATAGTGGAATGATCGTATACTAGGGGTTCTTCCTGAGAATCAACTATTTTCATTTTCTCTCGAAGCTTCGCGAATCTTGAATTTGTTTGAGGTCCTCTGGAATTTACTAGTCCTCTTATCCTTAGTCCTCTAGAAGAATTCCAGACTTGATATCCTGGAGGCTGATTGTGAGTTTTTAACCTTGGTTTCCTTTCTCTTTAGGCTTCATACACAAGGTGACAGTGAAGGGGAGTCTTTGTTGTACCTGGGTCAGAAGTTGGTCAAACTCACTTGGGCGCCTTGGAGGGTAACCCACAGATAGATTGTGAGGGAAATTGCACCAAGGTGTAAGTCAGTTAAAAAGGCTGCAAATGTAATTAATCCACCTGCTCTATCCCAACCCCTTCTCACTTTTATCCTGCGATGTTGGATTTCATCACCAACTAGTGCTTCACTATGAAAAGGTTTGTTTGTTTGGTTTGCTTCTTAGATTTTTTAGTGTGTTTTTCTTATTTTCCCTAGAAATCCCTTATGGTTGAGTTTGTTTCTATGGATTTAGTTCCTGGAAATACCAATGAAGGAACCCCTTGTCCCTGGATACCACTTGCTTATCCTTTTGTGGGACACGTTGGTCCTCCTTATATCGCTACTTTGACTCTTCCTGCACTCACTATTGGGTTATCGGTTTAGTTGTTTTCCACTCCGGTGAACGTGAGTGCTCATAGTTCTTTGTATGCAAGTAATCCACCCCAAGGCCATCAACATCATATCAATCCTCTTCCTTATTCACCCATAGGGTATTCTTCTTGTTCTTCCTCTTCACCTAGTGAAATCTTTGTAGCTAGTAACTAGGTAGATAAAAACAAGAAGAAACAGAAGATTAAGAAGAAGAAAAATAAGCTAGGGGGGGGAATTCCAACCACTACAATACATATTGGAAGCGATCAACCAACTACTATTCATCATGATGGGAGTGTTGATAATGTCGACAAGTCCATCAAGACACATTGCAGGCCCAAATTCCCTTGCAGACTTTGTAAGGGTGACTTCCTTCTTATGGATTTCCCTGGTATTCCCAAGGTTATAGAAGTGTGGTATGATGGTCCTCAACCTACGTCGTCAGTTGTTGTAGGTCATGTTGGTGACAAACCATCAACTAGTGATAATCAAATTGGAAGTAAGAAGGGTAAAGTCAAATTTCCTAGATTGTTATGTAAGGAGATGCACCACACCTACCTTTGTACTCGCATGGATGAAGCTTCATATATGTTGGAAAATAGTGTTGATGTCCAACAAAAAATTCCATATCCAAAACCTTTATTGGTTGATGAACTGACCCATCTGGTTCCATCATCAGTTGAGTTGGTCGATCAAGTGATCGATTCGATTTCACCTTTGATCGATCCCACTCTCCCCTTGGAGAGTGAAGTTAAATTGGTTGGTCCAATAACACCCTTGGTTGATCCCACTCCTCCTAGGAAGAGTGAGGATGTCTCTTGCATATTTATTGTTTCTACATATTCTTCTAGACAAGGGGGAACTTCACCCGTTCTAATGAAACCCCCTCCGAGTAATGAATCCATTCTTTTAGATTGGGGTGCACTACCCGAATCTCACCTCCCTTCCTATATACCTTTCCAAATCATTGTTCAGGTTTGTGGTAGGGACATTCCTTAGACTATTGTCGATGAGGGTGCATCCATTAGTATTTTTTCCTCAATTGCTTGTCAAGCTTTAGTTTCTCCTTAGCTTGCACCGCTGACTTAGAATCTATTAGCTTTTAATAGAAGGGCTAGTAAACCTTTAGGGATCCTTCCTTAGTTTCCTTTTACTTTGAGAGGGAAAACTATCTTTATTGATGTGATGGTATTCCACAACACCTTGGATTTTAATTTTCTTCTCAGGTGAGACTACGTATATGCTATGAAGTATTTTTTGTCCACGCTATTTCGTTTGATGTGTTTCCCTCATAATGAAAACATGGTGACCATAGGCCAGCTTTAATTCATTGGACCTCATACGATGGCCAACCATCCAACTTCCCCGAATGGTCCTTACATGCCATCAACATCCTCCTCGCCGTAGGTAAATTATGTGGCAACATGTCCCATGTGTTCAACTCCAAATGAGAAGGAATCTCTCCCTTATTTTGATTTAGTTTCGATAGTTGACATGGTGATCTCTTTGATAGGGATATTAGAGCTTGATCTCCCTACCCCTGTCGCAGCCCTCAACATGTCTTCCTTCCAGAGTGTGGTTTTTCCATCTAGTGAAGATCTGTTAGAAGCCATGAATAATAATTATCACTTGACATGTATTCCTTCCAAAACCTTGTCCTCTTGGAATCCATGATCAAGTAGAGGTCGAGGAGCATAGGTATTTTCCTGTGCCAAGCTCATTAAAAAATGAAACAGACGCCTACAAGCATATTTCATCATATATGTCAAGCTTGTTAAAAAATGAAATAGACCCTCCTCCATTAGAATCAAGTCTCCCTTTGGATCGAGTACTTGGACCTTCTTTTCCTCCACCTAGTGAAAATGTTCATATTAGTAACCAGACACCTAAATGAGGAAAGAAGAAGAGTCATCGGAGGAAATGACACTTGGGGGGTAGGCCTCCAGGCTCTAGAAATCATGTTGGAGTGAAGCCACTAGCTTCTATCATGATAACTAGGGAAAAATACCTCTAGAGAGACACACTTCTAGCAGTGATCCTCGATTGGGGGTCATTCCCATCGTAACGTAGTTGTTTTTTGAGAACAAGCTTAGTATTTTTTATTTCTCATGCTCGTAAATACATGAGAATATGTTATTGAGCTCAGTATTTGTTCCTATAGAAATCATGTTGGAGTGAAGCCACTAGATTCTATCATGATAACTAAGGAAAACTACCTCTAGAGAGACACACTTCTAGGAGTGATCCTCGATTGGGGGTCATTCCCATCGTAACGTAGTTGTTTTTCGAGAACGAGCTTAGTATTTTTTATTTCTCGTGCTCGTAAATACATGAGAATAGGTTATTGATATCAATATTTGTTCCTCTAGAAATCATGTTGGAGTGAAGCCACTAGCTTCTATCATGATAACTGGGGAAAACTACCTCTAGAGAGACACACTTCTAGGAGTGATCCTCGATTGGGGGTCGTTCCCATCGTAATGTAGTTGTTTTTCGAGAACGAGCTTAGTATTTTTTATTTCTCGTGCTCGTAAATACATGAGAATAGGTTATTGATCTCAGTATTTGTTCTTTCTCATGCTCATTAAAACATGAAATTATTTTACTGAGTATATTTTTATCTCTTTTTCAGACTCGTAAAAGCTATATGGGAAAGGAACTCTTTGGAGTCTCCTTTAATCTCTTTTCAGACTCCCTAAACATGAAAATATTTCCAAGTGATCCTGCTTCCTTTCACATTGATTAAAAGGTTTGAAAGGGCATCTTTCGAGTGGTAGTTTATCTCTTTTTCGGCCTCGCAATACTAATTACGAAAAATGACTACTCTAATCAAGCATGATTAGAAGAGTTCTCCCCTGTATAGTTTAACACTTTTGTCTATCTTGGGAGACTAAATTTATGAAAACTTCATCCTTGGAGTCATCTTTAAGTTCTTTTCAGACTCTCTAAATGTGAAAAACCACCTAGTTTACCTTCTTTGGGCTTGTAAAACTATGCATCGAAGGACCTATGTGAGTCCAATCTCGAGGACCCATCTAGGAATGAACCCCTCCTTCTTCAAGTTCATTAAACATGTGATGAGGGACTCATCTGAAGGATGAGATATATTGAGCATCTATTATCCTCCTCGATATCGTTAAAAAATAAAGAGGTAATCATTTATCTAGATGAGGGAAAAAATTAAAGGAAGTGGGTCAATGTTTTTGGAATCCTTTGGCACAATGGCATTTAGAGTTACCATTAATGGAATTTGGAATCAGCGTTGGCTTGGTGATGAGTTTATAATGGGAAGTTGGCACATATGGAGTTATCTCTCTCGCCTTTTCATATTGCATTGGATTATGCATAAAAAGCCCCCATGCTTCAACAAAGATCCCACTCTAGTAGGGGTATCAATACTCATCGTGCACAAATGAAGTGATACTCGTTGGAAGGAAACCTTGGCTCCAACAATGCACAACGACCACCTGAGATGTATTCAGAATGGGTGTGCCACATTCAATGGTTCGACATAGAAGGTCGCTCCTTGGGATATGGTCGTCTACATGTTTCTCCACCTCGTCCACCAACAGGAAGTCCACCAGTTGGAGATTGGATACGTGAAAGTTCACCTGGACACGAGGGAAACAGTGGTGGAAATACATCCCCAAATTCCACCTCAGAGGAGTCAGTGATCAGTCAAGGATTGGGTCCTTCACGCAGTGGGAAGGAACTGGACATTCTGTAAAAACTTATGTTTGAAATCCTTCGAGAAATGGTAGACGTTACCTTATGTATGGAGCTTATGAACCATCACATCTCAACTCTTATGGATTTATATATTTGACCAATCCCTCAACAACTGGACTCACTTCTATTGGCACAGGATGCGACGCTTCTTCAAGTTCTCATATGTTTACCTCTGTCAGATCCGAGAAATCCAACCTCGAATGCTCCAGGTCATGATCATGGTTGTTAGGGATATAGACCAATGGTTTAGTTGTTATTGTGTCTAGTTTTTTAGATGATAGGCTATACTGTATTAGTGGTCATAAACAATTTACATCATATTTTGGCATGTATGAAGTCTTTCAAATATCTAGATGGAAAATTTAGATTTTGAACCTCTGAGGAGTAGGGTTGGTTTCCTTTTATGGCGGCCTTGACTATTATACAATATATGTATATGTTTGAATACTTTTGACTATAATATAAAATCTAACTTACAAAAAATAACATCATTTTCATGTATTTATTCTTTCTAATTCTTTCTAGTATTCAAGATTTTAGATCACATGGGGTATGAGAATGATGGGGGGTAGTGAAGTAACATTGGGACCATGATGAACATTTAAGGTTTTAGTTTAGAAAATACGACATTAATGAATTTAAATTAGAGTTTCTCCATTTTTTCCAACTCAAAAACAAAATTGGATAGATCGGGCTTCCTTTCTGGCATGTATTCATCCTTTTAGGTCACATGGGGGCATGGGAACAATGGATAGTAGTTAGATTACATTTACATGGGGATCATGGAAAGATGGATGGGTGGATGAGAAAAATACATGGATTTCCAAATCCAAGGCTCATTTTTCCATGTCATAAGGTACTTTGAGCATGGTTCAAATCAACTCGAAATGTCCAATCTATTCATCATTTGAGATCATATGAAAACAAAGGTATAATGGAGAGAAGTGAAATCACATGAGGATTATGATAGGGTGGATGAGAAACATGCATGGATTTCCAAATCCAAATGTTATTCCTCCACGTCTCAACACATCTTGAAGGCGTTGTCTAACTGTTCTACGAAATAACTTTTCTCGCTAGAATCCGATGACATAAATCTGCACGAAATCACTATTTTTGGTTATTTAAAATCCATTTATGAATGCAGAAATGGATTCAGCATGCTGGAAAACCCCTAGGGAACTCACATTATACATAAATAATCACTCAAATCTGCGGATCTAACAATTTCTCGTCGGATTTCAGACAAAAGTCCCCAAAAAATATCATCAGAAAAGAATCATTTCATAGAATGTTTAGACTACAACCATCTTAAATATCTAAGACATGTCAAACAAAGGTATACATACACTAGAATATAAGGACATGCATACACATATTGTATACCTTCCATTAATGAAACTCTTCATTAATTGTTAGTTAATTTAGCAATTAATAAAAATAAAGTGTAAATAAACCTCATTACAAGCATATGCAAATACGATACCAAATTTTGCCATATAATGGTAATCATGTAAATCGATAACATTTATCATGTGAATTGTATAATAATTTATAATTAAGATTCACTTCATAGTTTATTAAATGTCATATAGATCGTCATGCTCATGGGAATTAACATTAATAAAATATGGGAAGATGGTTGTGTCTAATATATCACCGGGTAATTGATACAATACAGAAAGACGAATAATTGTATTTTGATCCATGTAAGAAAGAGGACTAATTGTATTTTGGTACATGTAACACATTGAAAGGGAATGAACAAGTTAATTTAAACATTTAACAATTTATTTTATTACTTCGTAAATACAAGCTATTTAAATGAATTTATAAAACCAAATTCATGTTGCATGTTTCATTGTCACCCAAAGGTGGGGGTGAAATTTGTTTTGTTTTCTTTAATTGGAATAGTGATAAACATTTAATCTTTGTAAGGTATTAGATGTAATATAATATGCAAAAAAAAGAATACTTAATAGATATTAATGAAACAACAAAATATGAGAAGAGAAAGACCAAAAATAATATCTTTATTCAAAGAAAGAAATGTTCACTTGCCTCTTCGAGGGGGAAACCTATAGCGGAGCAGAGCTCTATTACAATAATTCTCGAGACAATCTTTCTCACAACACCTACTCTTATTTATACTAATTATATGTTCTAAAGAACATTCTAGAGGAAGATCTTTCTAGAAGCGAAAGCTTCTATTGGATCTTCTTACATTGACTTGTTCAAATTTATTAAATAGGCCTTACTAACTAATGTTGGCATTTATTACATGGAAAATATATTTAGTCCTTATTTACTAATGTATGTATTTATTACATTGAAATTATATTATTCTATCTATGTGAGGGGTTAGGTCCCTAACATGCCCTCCCCCTTAAAAAAAAGCCTGGTCCTCAAGGCTTAAGATGAGGGAATTGTTGCAGAATGGTAATTGATTCCTAGGCAACATCTTTTGGTGGAGTATCCTTCCATTGAACCAAAACTTCCTTGATGGTGTGTTGATGCAGACAGAACTCTCTATGGTCCAATTTGGCTTATGGTTGCAACCAAATGGAACCTTGTTCATCCAACTCTTGTAGGATGGTCTGGGTGTGGAATTTGGTTCCAATCACTTTCTTCACGCATGAGACATGAAAAACATGATGTATCTTGGAGTGGTTGGGCAAAGCTAACTGATAGGCCATTGGCCCCATGTGTTTGATAATAGTATAAGGACCATAATATTTTGGTGCAAGTTTCTAACACTGTTAGGATTTGAGTGAATTATTCTTGTATGGTTGGAGGCAAAGAAACACCTAATCCCCTTCAACGAATTGATGTTCAGAACGACCCCGATCTTCCTGCTGCTTCAAGCGATTTTGAGCCATTACCAAAAAAAAAATTAGAGTACAAAGAATGTTCATGCAGACGGTAAGATTGTGGTCAACTTCCTGAACTTTAGAGACACCCGACATGTATCTGAGAACTGATGGTGGCTTCTATCCGTAGACTGCTTCCAAAGGAGTCATGTGAGTGGAAGTATGATAAGGGGTGTTGTAACACCATTCGATAAGGGGTAACCACTGAACCCACTGATTTTGTTTGTCAGACGCAAAACTGATCCGGATTATTTTCGGCACGAAATGAGAGCGGAGATATAATAAAGAAATGCACAGAGATATTGCAAATATTCAATAATATAACATAAATGTATCAGAGATGCAACCATAA
>JZKD02S1429326.1:435267-450244 GCA_000966675.3 Picea glauca
AAACCTAACCCTAGGAGATGAAGCGCCAAAAGTCATGTGGGCCCCGTTTGGGTAAGTGAGTACATCAACTTCCCGGGGTCGTAACTTTTGCATACGATCTCCGTTTTAGGCGTTTAATAGCTCGTTGGAAAGGTATTGTCGAGGAGATTCATTTTGGGGGCTCAATAATTTCTTTGGCTATCATTGAGAACCTATATCTCTAAAAACATTCATTTAGGCCCTCAAAATGGCCCCAAAAGTTAAAACCTGCTAAAAATAGTAAATTGACAAAATGGCCAGAAAACTGTTTTGAGCCATTTGGAAAAGGTGGGTGGACACCGATATGCACCTGGATCAAAAACACCTCAAATGTGTTTCCAAACACTTTTTGATCGCTTATGTTTGACCATCAATCTAGGGATGATAAGTTGTGCTCAGATGTAATTGAGTTCCTTGGAGCTTGAATAGTTCTTGCCATAAATTGTTGGTAAACATGGGATCATGGTTAGAAACAATAGAATGTGGAATTCCATGGAGTTTGAAGATATTATCCATGAAAATTTGATCCAGTTTGGATGGTGTGAACGGGTGTTGAAGAGAACATAAATGAACATATTTGGAAAGATGATCCAATACCACCATGATGACTGACTTATTTCTTGATTTGGGTAAGCCAACAATGAAATCCATGGAAATATCCGTACAAATAGTAGGTGGAAGAGCAAGGGGTTAGAGTGTACCAGGAAGTTTGACAGTCTCACCCTTATTGCGTTGGAATGTATCACATTCTTCCATAAAGATGTGGATTTCTTGTTTCATACCGTCCCAGAATAAAGATCGTTTTACCCTTTCATAAGTTTTGGAGAAACCTAAATGGAATTCTCTAGGTGAAGCGTGAAACTCAGAGAGAATGTTGGGTTCAAGGGCCGACTATTTTCTTAAATACAAGCAACCTTTATAGTGAAACTCTTCATTGTTCCAAGAGTGCCCTGGAGCAACTTGCAGATCCTCTTGAAGTTTTTGGATTAGGATGGAAATTTTTGGGTCTTGAAACCATTCATGTTGAATAGCTTGAATCCAGTCTGCTACAATGAATGAGAGGGAAAAGAGGGACCCTTGATCTTCATATTTACAGGAAAGAGCATCAACCACCACATTTTATTTTCCCTTCTTGTAAACAATCTCGTAATCATATCCAAACAACTTAGTCACCCATTTTTGTTGCTCCGAGGATGAAATTTTTTGTTCCAGGAAGTACTTGAGGCTTTGATGATCCATTTTAATTTGAAAGAATTGTCCCAAGAGATAAGGGCACCAAATATCCATTGCATGCAAAATAGCCAACATTTCCCTTTCATAAATCAATTGGCCTAGATGTCGGTCAGATAACTGTTTCCTGGTGAAATCCAAAGGTCGTCCATCTTGCATGAGGACTACCCCAATTCCTCTCTTATATGCATCACATTCTAGAAAAAGGTGTTGGTGAAGTCAAGTAGGGCCAGTATAGGATTAGTGCACATAGCTTCTTTCAAGGATTGAAAGGATTGGTCAATTGTTGGAGGAGTTGCATTTTTTCCATAATTTTGAACAAAATTGTGATAATATCTTATTAAACCCAGGAAACCACACATACTTTTAAGAGTTGTAGGGCAAGTCCAATTCTGCTTAGCTTCAATTTTCTTGGGATCCACCATTACACCATCCTTGCCAACAATATGACCCAGGTACTCAATTTCAGAGGTGCCAAAAGCAGATTTAGATTGTTTGAGGAAAATTTGTTCTTAGAGAGGAGATGGAGAACTTGATCTACATGGGTGAGATGGTCTGGCCAGGTTTTACTATATATGAGAATATCATATAAGTAAACTAACACAAAGTGAGGGAGGAAAGGACGAAATGCATTATTCATGAGGCTTTGAAAAGTGGAGGGGGAATTACAGAGACTGAAGGGCATGACCAATAACTCTCAGTGTCCCACATGAGTGTGAAATGCAGTCTTGGGGATGTCTTCCTTTTTCATACGTATCTGGTCGTAGCCTGAATGTAGGTCAAGTTTGGTAAAGTATTGAGCCCCACTGAGTTCATCCATAAGGTCATCTATGATAGGAATGGGAAATTTGTCCTTGATTGTAAGTTTTTTAAGGGCACGAAAATCACGACATATGTGCCAAGTTCATTCCTTCTTGAGGACCATGAAAATAGGGGAAGAATAGGGGCTTGTACTGGGACGGATAACACCCACTTCTAACAATTCTTGGACATTTTTTTTAATTTCATTTTTCTGAACAAAGGGATGATGATAAGGGCGAACATTGGGAGGAAAATTGCCCAGGATTAAAGGAATGAAATGGTCATGGTCTCTGCAGGAGAGGGGAAGGCCCTGGGGAATTTTGAAAATAGTGGGATGGTGGGAAAGGATCGCTTGAAGTTTGGGGTGTATCGGGGGTGTCTCAACTGCTTTAATGGAATGGAGTTGGGAAATGATGCCAGAATGAACTTTTTTGAGTAAATTTTCCATGCGATGGGAACTGATGATCTTTGGAGACCCTACTATAATGTGTTGGAACTTATATTGTTGTCCTTCATATTGGGATTGTATGGCTAATTCCTTAAAATCCATGGTGATGGGGCCAAGAGTTTGTAACCATTCAACACCAAGAACAATGTCACAACCACCCATGTCAATAACAAAAAAGTGATATTTCATGTTACACTGACCAATTTGTAGGCACACATTTTCACAACGCCCTCAACATTTCATGGAACCACCATTGGAAATCATGATTTGAAAATTGTTGACATCACGTACATATCAATTGACTTCTTGGACAAGGTGGTGATGAATGAAATTATGAGTGTTTCCACTGTCAACTAGGATGATTAGTTTCATGTGCTTAAAGTAACCAATCAATTTGAGGGTTTGGGAAGAAGAAAAATCAGTGAGAACATTCTGTGAAATCAATGGTTTAACTTCAAGAGGATCATGGGGAGGAATAGGATCATCTGTTTTGGGTAGCTCTGCTTCGGGTGAATCTCAACCTCTTCATCATAAACATCCTTTGAAATGGCCACAAAAAGTTTATGTTCTTTACACTTGTGCCCAGGAAAGTATTTATCATCACAATTATAGAAACGACCCTTGAGTTAGCATTCAACCATTTCTTCCCTTGTTAATTTTTGGATATTGAGAGGAGGGGTTTCAGGATAAAGGGAGGTGGGTTTTGGGTGGGGAGAAAAAGTGGGGTTTTTTCTCTGGGCCAAGATGATGTGCCTCCTTGGCACATTTAGTTGCTTCCAACCAAGTCTAGG
Source organism: Picea glauca (assembly GCA_000966675.3). Taxonomy (NCBI): domain Eukaryota; kingdom Viridiplantae; phylum Streptophyta; class Pinopsida; order Pinales; family Pinaceae; genus Picea; species Picea glauca. Next base: position 438,556 of record JZKD02S1429326.1, read on the forward strand.
GGCGATCCATGATGACTCGAGCTCATATTTCATCATCGAGGCCATTAATAAAGCATTCCCAAAAGAAATCATATATCATTCCCTGCATGCGAAAATCCAAGTGATGAAAGGAAACAATAAAATATTCCACTGTTCCATACTATTTCAACTTGGTCAGACGTCCTAAGTGGTGGGTGTCTGTGTCAAAGTGTTCATACATATTTGCAACAAATTGTGACCAAGAAGCATACCTTTGGTGTGCATTTTGATGCCAATGCCACCATTTCCATCATTCTAGATCCAAACAGAGAATTCCATAACGAAACTTGGTTAACTCATAAGTCATACCATGCAGGGAGAAATAGTGTTCCATATGAGTAACTCATGCTTGTGGATCTGAACCATCAAATTTATTTACCTAGACTTTGGGAAGACGGGGGTCATGAGGTAGGAAGTTGGAATGCAAGTGTAGAAGTTGATTGGAGTCAACACTTTCAGTATAGTGAGGTAGGTCAGAGGAGGAAGGACCATGGAATTTTTTCATGAATTAGTGTAGAGTGGAATGGACTTTATCAATTTGGCTACCAAGTTGTTCTTGGATAAGGTCCATTTTTTGCATGAAAGGATAGAATGTCCTTATTTACTTGGGCATGAAGGGAAGTAAGGTCAATGCTCAGTTTCTGATTGGTTTCTTCTTGGTGTGTGGGAGCCATGAGGGTATGAGGGGTGGGTCCATGGACAAAAGAGAAGATAAGTGATATGTACCACTATGATCAGAGCATCGAGAGGAGACTAATGGGATAAGTGGGGAATATGGGTGCAAGGAAGGTATGGGTCCACGGGTTGAGAAAAAGGGTAAAAATGATAGGTACCACAACGATCAGTACGAAAAGAGGAATCCAATGGGATAGGTATTAAATAAGGATATGGGTAGGAGTTATATTATGATCTGAATAATATTGTTGTGTTGAAATGCCTAAATTATTAACATGAAAAAATGTGTAGTAATTTCACAACCATAATGTAGGAGACAAGGTTGCACGACAATAGATCTTGTTTGTTATGATTTTCGGGGTTACTACAGAAATGGGTTTTCCCTGTGTTATAGATATCTGATATACATGCAAGGTCGAACAGTAGTACTCGACCCAATGTCTCAGGGAACCAACTAAGGAGGCTAGACTGTACCCTTAGTTGTACTACCTGATTTCCCAGGTACTAGAGAGTATCTTCCCAAGTGCTCTTATCAGTGGCACTATATCAGTTAGGCGGCCAATCAGTTGATCTATAGTGCATTCTAGTATACCTAGGCTAGTTTGTAAACATGTGTTGTCTAATGCACTACCACTCAAAGGGGTACCAATAAGGGTTACAAGGGTGTCCAACAATGTGAGCTTAAATACCTCTTTTATTTCCTACCTATATTCTTCCCCAACTGTGGTTTTATGCGTTGAACAACATATCACTATAGTTTAAAGTTGTTGGAATATGTCTCTACCCTGAAAAAAAATTTAACCCACAAATCTTGCCAAGGAAAGTTGCAATATTCCTGATACAATATACTATGTAGAACAAAAAATATCTAGCAAGCAATGACAGAATAATAATGATATATCCATAAAAATATCAGAAGAATACCAGAAATAGCACCAAAATAATCACTAGGATGAGCAACTTTATTATGATAGCAATGTTCACTTGCCTCTTTGAGGAGGAAACCTCCAACAGAGCAGAGCTCTATTACAATAATCTCCAAGAAAAAATATGTAATACCTCCTATGCTTATTTATACTAGTTCTACCCTCTAAAGAAACTTCTAGAGGAAGATTTTTCTAAAGGAGAAATCTTCTATTAGGTCCTCTTACATTGACTTATTCTTCTTTATTTATTAGGCCTTACTAATTATTGTTGTCCTTTATTAAATAGAAAACGTATCCTATTAACTAATGACCCATAGAAAGGGGTTAGGATCAGATCCTAACATGCCTCCCCCCCACCCCCCCGCTTCAAAATCAGCCTTGTCCTCAAGGTTGCAGGTGTAGAAACTGTTGAAGTATGGTCGCGGGTTCCCAGGTCACCTCCTCTGGTGTTGTGCCCTTCCACTTGATCAACACTTCCTTGATAGTGCGCCACGCAGCTGAAGTTCATGGTTATTGAGGAATGCTTCTAGTTGGAGCCATAAGAAACCTTCTTCATCTAACTCCGACACTATGGTTTGGACTCAACAATTCTGGCCCACAATTTTTTGCAGTCAAGAAACATGGAATACCGGATGGATTTTGGAAGTAGCAGGAAGGGCCAATTTGTAAGCCACAAAACCAATATGCTTGATGATCTAGTAGGGTCCATAAAACTTAGGTGCCAATTTGTGATGTCCTTGAACTTTGAGAGATGCTTGCTTGTAAGGTTGGAGCCTGAGAAACACCTGATCACCTTCCTGAAAAACCCTTTCTGAATGGTGTTGATCAACCTATTGCTTCATGCAATTTTGGTCCATGTGGAGGTTATCCTTCAAAGCCGCTAGAGTGGTTGTATGTCCTTGCATCATTGTATCAATAGAGTGGACCTTTGATGTGTCAGGAAGATATGTAGTGATTGTTGGTGGTATTTGGCTATACACCTCTTCATATGGGGCCATTTTAGTGGTCGTGTGATCGGAAGTATTGTAGCACCATTATTCCAAGGGAATCTATTGCACTCACTGGTGTTCCTTGTCTGAAGGAAAAAAACACAAGTAGGTTTTCAAACATTTGTTGAATACTTATGTTTGGCCGTCATACTAGGGGTGATAAGTTGTGATCATGTTCGGTTGGGTGCCCTGCAATTTAAACAACTCTTTCAAAAATGTGTTGGTGAAATTTGGGTCATGATCAGAGATAATAGAGGTTAGCATGCCATGCAGCTTGAAAATATGATCAAGGAATACTTGTGCTACGAGTGATGGTGTGAAAAGGTGAGGTAGGGGAAAAAAATAAGCATACTTGGAGAGGCGATCAACCACCACCATGATGAAATATTTTTTCTCGGTTTTAGGAAGGCCCACTATAAAATCCATGGATATTTTGGTCCACAGAGAAGTTGGAATGGGTAATGGTTGTAGGAATGTTGGAGACTTTACCATTTCACCTTTATTATGTTGTCACACCTCACATTTTGTGACAAATTGAAGTATATTCTTCTTCACGCCTACCCAAAAAAAGAATGATGAGAACGAGCATATGTATTTTGGAAGCCCAGATGACTTTTTATAGTTGAGGAGTGCAAATAATTTAAGAGTCGGGGATTGAGTTCTTAAGAGAGTGAGAGAACTAGGTGATCCTTATATCGAAGAATATTATCCTGCCAAGTGTAGCCAGTGGGAGGATTAGGGTCTTCTTGAATACGTTGAATTAATTTGGAGGTAACCTGGTGTGTTAGCCACTCTTGGCGCACTTCTTCAATCCAATCAGGGATTGGTAAAGATAATGCAAACAGAGAGCCATCCTCCTCATTTTTTCTTGAAAATGCATCTACTACTACGTTATCTTTTCCCTTTTTCTAGATGATTTCATAATCATAACCCAACATTTTTGTCAACCACTTATTTTTTTATAGGGAGCATAGTCGCTTCTCCAAAAAATATTGCAGGCTATTGTGATATGTTTTAATCTGAAAATGACATCCCAAGAGATATGGTCGCCACGTGTGCACTGCACAGAGAATGACCATCATTTCTTTTAATACGTAGATCATCCTAGGTTGTGACCACTCAACGCTTGGATAGTAAATGCCAAGTGTCGACCATATTGGATGATCACTACACCTATACACATGCCTGAAGCATCTCATTCCACCAAAAAGGTTTTGTTGAAGTCAAGATATGTTAGGACAGGGGTCGTGCACATGGCCCTCTTTAAGTCTGTGAATGCTTTCTCAACAACAACTGTCCAATGAAATGCATTTTTCTTAAGGAGGTCAATCAAGGTCTTAGGAATTTTTTCATAATGGTTGAAAAATTTCCTGTAATAGCCTATGAGACCCAAAAAAACCCTTAGGTGCTTTAAGGTCATTGGTCATGGCCATTATTGCATAGCTTGTATCTTTTTGGGGTCCACTTTTACCCCATGTCTGCTGACAATGTGCCCCAAGTATTCCACTTCATTTATGCTAAATGAACATTTGGTATTTTTGAAAAACAATTGGTTTTCCTTCATCAAGTAAAGGAATTTGTCCACATGAAGAAGATGGTTATCCCAGGTGCGTCTATAAATGAGGATGTCATCAAAGAAAACCAAGACAAAATTTCTAAGGTAATGTTCCAATAGTTTATTCATGAGACTTTCGAAGGTGGATGGAGCATTACAAAGGTAAAAAGGCATGCCCAAGAATTCATAATATCCCTCATGAGTTTGGAAAGAATTCTTCGGAATATCATCCTCCATCATCTGGAGTTGGTGATAACCAGATCGAAGGTCTAATTTAGTGAATACACCAACCCCTTGTAGTTCATCCAACAAATCATCAATGACAGGAATGGTAAATTTATCTTTGATGGTTAGTTTATTCAAGGCACGAAAATTAGGGCACATGCGCCAAGTACCTTCTTTCTTTAAAACCATCACCATTGGTGAATAATATGGGATAGTACTAGGGAGAATTACCCTCGCCTCTAATAACTCTTGTACCATATTTTCTATTTCATTTTTCTGAGCAAAGGAGTATCTGTAGGGATGTACATTGGGGAGTTGAATACCTGATAGGAGAGGGATGTTATGATCATGCTCACCCCTAGAGGGAGGTAAGGTTGTAGGAAGCTCAAAGATCTTGGGGTATTTTTCCAAGATGAGTTGTAGGCTAGGAGGAATTACCTAAGAGACATGTTCAGTGACCTCGATGGAATTAAATTGAGAAATCACACCATGGTGGTCTTTTTTCAAGAGTTTTTCCATCCTGTGAGAGATGATGATTTCAGGAGAGCTCCCTTGGAGACCCGGGAGAGTATAGGGGTGAGCGTATTGGGTGAAGCCCATATATAATTCTTGATAATCCATGGTGATTGACCCTAGAGTGAGAATCCATTCCACACCTAATACAATATCACAACCAGCCATGGAAATAGAGAACATGTGGGTTTTCAGATGGTAATCACCCATTTGGAGTTTGACATTCTCACATAGGCCCCCACACTTCATACTACCACCATTAGTGATGAGGATTTTAAAATTAGAAACAAGGCGGATAAAGAAATGGAGCTCATCAACTATCCTGCGATGAATACAATTATGGGTGCTACCACTATCAATCATGTTGGCCCTTGGTTATGAAAGTAAGTGAAGATCAAGGAAGAAAAGGAAAAATGTGAACTACGTGGAAGACACAGTGACTGTTACTGGGTCAAAGTGAGCAAAAGAGAAGAAAGGATGGAGTGAAGTAAAAGGAAGTAAGCCGATGAATGCGAAAATCGAGGATGATAGATCAACAAGGAAGGAGGATCATGGACAATGCAGCAAGCGAAAAAATCCATCGTTGGATGCTTTGGAGCACCGTGCGAGAAGGAAGGAAAGATAGGTTGGCTAAGCCCTGAAAACGTGGGTCAAGTTGACCTAGGGTTTTAGACACCTAGGGTTTTGGTATCTAGGGTTTTGACACCTAGGTTTCGGCATAAGGATGTCAATGAGTTATTGTAATGTATAAATAGAGGTCTAAAGGACCTAGGATGGGTTGTTTTTACTATTGTTGGTGTTATGATTGTTGTTGTGTGATCGAGTGAGTAACATTGTGTGAGAGAGAAGTGTTGAGTACAAGAGCCTTATGTATTGTCAGATTTTCAGCTGGGTGCGAATATCAACCCTGCAGCTAGGTGTGCAGGGAGGGGAGAGATAGAGAGGAGAAGAAAGAATATCTGCTAGCTGAGAGCGTAGACAAGAACTATATGCTTCACCTTAATATATTATAAAAAATAGTTATGTGGACGTAGCCCTTGAGAGAGGGTGAACCACGTATACCTAGTGTTGTGTGTGATTGATGTTATGTTCTTTGCCTTTGATATGCTAGTATTGCATTACTGTGGTAGATATGATAGATGTGTGGAATAGATCTAAGTTGATAAGTGATATATGCATGCTATATTGTTCTAGTGTTGGATCCACTTGATACTTCCCTTGGTTCTAGACATCTTTGTCCTGCAACCCCCCATAGCTTCTCCAGGTGAGACTGCATCTGCTTGGAAGATGTAGCTGAAAGGGCCAGTAGTTAGGGATTTTTGGTGCGCTCTTGGAGTTGAACCCTGGTTCTTCCCCTGTGCCAACAAATCAAAACTACAATTGGTCTATGTTTAATGTATCCTTTGATCTCCAATGTCCGTGGGGCCGAAATACCCAAGAGTGCATGAAGCGAGATGACTAGTTCCATGGATTCCATCAGCATGACAACTGGATCGTCAACATGATCACTTGGAGAAGTCGCCTCTTGGTATAAAACCTCATCTAATGGGTTGTCATCATAGGAAGAGGAAGTTGAGGCATCAATCTGGAAGGACTTTTGTTCTCAACATTTATTCATTGGTGCATAATTTTCATCACAATAGTAGCAAAGGCATTGCTCATGACATTCCGTCATTTCAGCGGGAGAGACCTTTTGGACCTTTAAAGTTTGGGTTGGAGCAGGGGTAAGCCCCTGGCTGAGGACGGTTGGTAAATGGAGCCTTCAGGATGGCACCTAGAGGATGGTCTCTGCTTCCCTAGATAGTTGACATGCCTGCAACAAGGTAGTAAGATGATGCATGTTCACATGAGCCTTGATATCTTCTTTTAAACCACTGATAAAACATTCTAGGTAGAATTCATCTGATAAACCCTCTATACAGATGACCAACTGTTCAAATGTCATGATGAAGTCTGTGACAGAGACAGTTTGGTGCAACTTAGTGAGTCGGCCCAAAAATTGTGATTCCCTATCAAAACGGGCACAAACAGAGTTTGAGAACATGTTCCAATTGGGAGGTCCTGGATAACATTCTTTATGCCATTGCCACCATTACCAATGTTCCTGATACAAGTAAAAAACCCCTACATGGATTTTGGTCTCATCATATCGAATATCATGAAGGGAGAAGTATTGTTCCATTTGAGAAACCCACCTAGCTGGGTTGGAACCATCAAATTTATGCATGTCAACTTTGGGCACCTTAGTCCAAGAAAGTGGAGAACCCAAGGGGAGAGGGAGGACTAATTATGTTCATAATGAGAAGAATGAAGTTCTTTTGGGTTTGAATCAACATTCTTACCCCTGAAGAGTTGCACCAATCTGTTGACTTTCTCTTCTAGGGATGTGTTAAATTCATTGCGGAGGGAAGTCATGTTGTCTGTTATTTTTTGTTCCACGTGGGACATTCTATCCTCCAAGGTGTCTTGGTAATGAGAGCCAGTGGTAAGCATGGTGAAGGATTATGTAGCCATGGAGGTGTCGGAAGGAAAACAAAATGGGCTTAAAAATGATAGGTGTCTGGTTGATCAAGACAAAGAGAGGAATCCAATGGGATAGGTCTCAAGAAAGGCATCCCAGAGGGGGTTGGGTCCACATGAAAAAAATAGGCTTAAAATTGAAGGGTACCACTGCGATCAAAATGAAGAGAGGAATGTAATGGGTTAGGTCACAAATAAGGGTGTTGATTTTTTTTTCAATTTTTTTTTACTCCTGCGAAGTTATACTTTGAGATGAATAACAATGTAGAGGCAGAATGCCCAAATTCTTAACAGGACAAAAGATGTAGTAATTTCGCAACCCCGATGCAGATGACAAGGTTGCACTGAAATAGATCTTGTCTTTTCTTTCTCTGGTCTATTCCCAAGGGTTATGGTTTGCAAGGAATCTACAATCAAGGGTTTTCCTTATGCTATAGCTTTCTTATATACGTGGGGGTTCCAACAGTAGTACTCGGCCCAATATCTTAGGGCACCAACTAAGGAGGCTAGACCGTACCCTTAGCCGTACTACCCAACTACCTAGGTACTAGAGACTCACTTCCCGAGTGATGTTCTCGGTGACACTATAGTATTCATATGGTCGATCGGTTTATCTACGGAGGGCTTCATGATGTCTAGGACGATCTGTATACATGTGTTGTTTGATGCACTACCACTCGAAGGGGTACCAACATGGGTTACAAGGGTGGCCAACATATGTGCGCTTAAAAACCACTTGTATTTCTTGCATGTATGACACCCTGACCACGAGTTTATGTGCGTAACGATAGATCTTTGTATCTTGAAGACACCAGAATACATCTCTACCCTGAATAAAAATTAGCCCACAAGTATTTCTCTGGAAAGAGCTCTGATACCACTTGCAATATTCCTAATACAATATATTATGAAGAACATAAAATATCTAGCAAACATTGACAAAATAATAATGATATATCCAGAAAAATATCAAAAGAACACCAGAATAATCACCAGGATGAGTAACTTTATTATGATAGCAATGTTCACTTATCTTTTCAAGGGGGAAACCTCCAACAGAGAAGAGCTCTATTACAATAATCTCCAAGGCAAAATCCAATACCTCCTACTCTTATTTATACTATTTCTACCCTCTAAAGAAACTTCTAGAGGAAGATCTTTCTAGAAGCAGAAGCTTCTATTAGGTCTTCTTGCATTGACTTATTCTTATTTATTTATTAGGCCTTATTAATTAATCTTGGCCTTTATTAAATAGAAAACATATCATATTAACTAATGATCCATGGAAAGGGGTTAGGATCAAATCCTAACAAAAGTGATCTGATACCACTTGTAAGGTACCAGATGTAATATAATATGTAGAAACAAGAATATTCAACAAATATCAATGGAACAACAAAATATGAGAAGAACAACAACAAAAATAATACCTTTATTCAAAGAAAGCAATGTTCACTTGCCTCTTCGAGGAGACAACCTCCAGTAGAGCAGAGCTCTATTACAATAAATCTCAAGACAAGATGTATCATGTCGTCTACTCTTATTTATACTAATTCTATCTTCTAAAGAACATTCTAGAGGAAGATCTTTCTAGAAGCGGAAGCTTCTATTAGGTCTTCTTACATTGGCTTGTTCACATTTATTAAATAGGCCTTACTAACTAATGTCGAACTTTATTACATGTAAAATATATTTAGGCCTTATTAACTAATGTTGGTCTTTATTACATGGAAAATATATTATTCTATCTACGTTTCAAATTGAAAATTGATTTTTTTTCAAAATTTAACTTGTTAAATGTGTTTTTGGCCTTTGATTCATTTATGATGTAGTAGTTTAAACGTTCTACATTTTTATATTTTTAAATCTGGCAAATTTAGAAAAATAATTGGAATCACCCCTGCCCTAAAAATGTAAAAAGTTTAGATTAAGCCTTAATTACACCGAAGGTGTTGTTTAAGGGGAGGTTCCTCTACAGACTTTTGTCATTTTTCGATAGCTTATAAAAACTTCCCATGTGTTCTCTAAGAAAAGACAATTTTTTTCTTTCCAAGTGTCTTCTCTCACCGACTCCAATCCCCTACTACTCAAGTGGCAACAACCATCCTGACATGTCCAAGCAAGTAAAATATTAAAGCCATGTCCTAGCCTTCCCAACCGAGTGAAATCTTAAAGCCATTTCCAGTGGAAAGCTGGAGAGGAATATCATACTGCTTAAGCTAGTCAAATCTTAAATCCATTGTTGGTGGAAAGATGGAAAGAAATATCTTACTGCTCAGGAGGCGACTTCCAGGTTTATTCGTCATCCCAACCTGTCTTGACTTGCACAAGAGAGTGAAATCTTAAAGCCCTATCTCGGCCTGCCCAATGAGTGAAATCAAGCGAAATCTTAAAGTCATTGTCGTTGTGTCTCAACTTGCTCAAATGAGTGAAATCTTAAATCCATTTTCATCCTTAGCAGTGTCAATGGCTCCTGGGTAAGTATATCTCGTCTTGATTGAAGTATAGAAACATATATTCATGAATTTCATACACTGAAAATGTATTCGATATCTCTAATATTACATGTAGAAATTTTTGTTTGTCTCAGAAACGACATTATCAGAGAAAGAGGATTCTAGAATAGCAGATAAATTGGGCAAGGATTGGGCGTCATAGGTAGTGAGGGTGATGGAGTGGCAATGGTTCCAATTAAGTTGTGAGGGGCACAGAGATGTATCGTTTGCACATATGAGGTTTGGAGACATTGTGAACTTCCATAGAATACAACCGAGAATAAAAAAACAGGAGGTGTTCAGCTACAACTGCCTTGCCATCCTGAAGGCATACTTTAAGAAGGTGTAAGGGATTCGTTCCTACATATTTTACAGCTCTGTGGAGGGAAATTGAATTATTGAGCTAGGCATATGGGACAACATTGAGTTTGCGTCCGCTGTACAAAAAGAATCAAATGTAAGTCCCGCAGAGCCCCACTGGAATGGCCTCAGAGCTAAGACGCTCAAATACAAAGTCTGTAAGGTCGTCTTTGTCAGAACAACATCAAAGTTGAACAAACAAAATGATGCAAATTGATAAGCTCGGGAGGATTGTAACTAAAGAAGTTGGATAAAAGTGCAACAAAAGTACTCGTGTTCCACATTACGACGATTGATCCTCAGCTGCTTCCGCACCAAGAACGTTCCAACATGCTCTCATATTTTCTAGCACCATGAAGTGTTTGGGGTCTCCAAACCAGTTGTGTGGTTACACAAAATGAATACAGGCTGGATTGAAGGGAAACAATAATAATTGTTCCATCAAATTCCATAGGGGTTTCCCACAGAAAAGGTCCAGAAATTTGATTTTGTAGATAATGGTTACTTTGAAAATGAATTCTCTTCTATAGGATGCCTTGTCTGTGACCATTTTCTAAAAGTCATGTATAAATTGATGAGAAATACCACGTATAAAGTCAGTGGTTGTATCATTCTTTGGAAAATTTGATGAAATTTTCCCTGTCTATTTTTTATGTTTTGAACGGAAATGTCGAAACTGTTAAAATGGTTGTAAAACTCGGGATGGAATTTGTCACGACGCAATTTTCCCACAAATACACCAAAAATTCTCCCAACTCGTTGAAAAAATGAGTAAAGGGTATTAAAGGAGTAGAATTTGATGGTCCAAATTATTTTGAAAGGTGTCGTCTCACTGTTATACGATATTTTTTTTTTTAGAATTTGGTTACATAAATCTGTACGAAAATATTATATTTTTTATTGTTTAAAATTTATTTCTAAATATAAAAATAGATTTAGCATGTTGAAAAATTCTCGAAACAGTTAAATTATACAAAAATAATCATTTAAATAGGTATATTTAACAATTTTTGGCCACGAAATGTCCCCAGAAATTAAGATTAAAATTCCATCCCTGCAGGACCGTGACAGATATTGTTGAGTATTAATTTTTAAATTAGTTGTACGAATTTTTAAATAAAATAAGCAGATCCCCAACCACATATAAAATATCTCGAGGTCTTTACACATTAGGGAAAATATTGTTAAGACATACATTAAACCTGGATCTTTACACATTAGGAAGGGAAAATATTGTTAAGACATACATTAAACCTAGAATTTTTCTATATATTTCAATTTACAACAAATATAAAACCTAATATTTTCACACATTTTAGGACTATAGTTAATTCGATATATGGGTCAATACAAATTTATTTCTAAATTGCTTAAGGAACGCCAAGACTCTATCTATGGAAGAACATAAGGTTT
>JZKD02S1429326.1:459310-474103 GCA_000966675.3 Picea glauca
TCTCTCGGGGAGCCTTCCGCGTGAACTATCAGAGATTTCTGATCTGCAAGCATTGGATGTTTCTTTCAATAATTTCAAGTTTGTGAGTGTGCCCACAGTAATATCGAATCTCACTAGACTGCTTCAGCTCTCTCTCGCTGGTTGCAGCATCGGGGGTAGAATTTCCGAGTGGTTGTCGGCAATGCCGGGGGGTCTTTCTTATCTTGACTTGTCGAGCAACGGCCTCAAGGGAACTATACCGCCATGGTTGGGCAACATGACGGGATTATATTCTCTCAACTTGTCAAACAACGCATTGACATCCACGATTCCAGAGGAGATGCGTAACCTGCAAAACCTCGTCAATCTGGACCTCCATTTAAATCACCTAGCGGGACCTATAACTGCAGTATTCTCCATGAAGAGCCGGTTTGCAAGCGGTAATTTAGAGATCGTGGACTTGTCCCACAACAAATTCACGGGCTCAATACCTCTGAAAGCGGGCGATCAGCGCAGTATGGAACAGCTGGTTCTGTCGCACAATTCACTGAGCGGAGCGATACCCTCTTCAGTCAGCATGATGCAGCAATTGAAGGTGCTGGATCTCAGCTCCAATATACTGTCCGGCACCATACCTAGTTTGCTGGGGAATTTGACACAATTGAAGACTCTGGATCTCAATGAAAATCGTTTGAGCGGAGGAATACCCAATGCATTTCTGAATCTCACGTCTCTGTTGCAGCTGAACCTGTCCCATAACTCCCTCTCAGGAAGGATTCCAGCAGGGGGCCTCCTTCAGAAGTTTCCAATATCTTCATACTCTCATAACGGCGGACTCTGTGGAGATCCTCTTCCCACTTGCTGATCCATTAATATTCTTCTGCTCCTGAGCCGGAACCATGCGAGGTTGCTGGCGTTTTTTTGTTTTCTGGTATACTGGTGGCTTTCCCATCGTATTGAGTTTTGGACTCCATGATCGACAGGATTCAAGTCTGCTCTTTCCTGCTCTGCCATTCCTCAAATCTTATATACCAAGTCAGCACATATATGATCGCTGTACTTGTTACAATAAATCGAATTTGGTGTGTTATGCTTTGATTTTATAAAAGATAATAAATTGGCCATTTTTGGAAAGTGAAGTTAGAAGCTGTGTGGAAGCGAAATCCGGAGGAAAAGGTGTAGCGGAAGACCCGGTGTTTCACAAAAGGCTATAGCATATTCAATTACTAAAAAGAAAAGGTTTGAAAGATCATTATGACATCCAGGGCACTCCTTATTCACATCCATAAATAGGAAGTTGAATAAAAAAAAATATATATATATATATAAAAAAATATAGTAAAAATTCACTATAATATAATTATAGTAATAATCTATTTTAAGGTTATTTAAAAAAAAAAAGTTTAAAGTTATTTTAAAAAAAAAGTTTATGAAAATATACTATTTTTTAGAATTGAATTTGTGAATTTCAAAAAAGAAAAATATAAATATATTCTTAACTATTAAATCTATTCATGTTGCCATCACATTTACATACCTAACATATAATAATCTCACATAGATATATAAGTCAATCCACTTAAGGTAAAGTGCAATGGATATATGTAACTTATTTGGTGTTTTGAACTCTCCATAATATGAAATCAAAGTTTATATATATATATATATATATATATATATATAAAAGGGAAAGTTAAATAAAAAGAAAATTGGATTGATTTTTCATAGAGTATGGTAAAGTATCTACATAATTGACATAAGTTATGTATGTTTAATAAATATGTTAATTATTTTTATATTATAGAAAAATAAATAAATTAGTATACATTTTTGGAAATTAAAAAAGGATTTCTTAAAAGCACAATTAAAGATAATACAAAACTTAAAAGAAAAGTTGTTTTTGAAAATTACTGTTGAGAGAACCCAACATTATATGCTAGAAGAATTCAAAGCCATTACAACATACTCATTATGAGTTTATCATGTCATTTATGGGAATTGAATTTGGGTGGGGAGGATAATAGTCATTCCTCACAATCATCCAAACTAAACCCAATTGACAATAAAAAAAAATTCTTAAACTAAAAAGAAAAAGCAAAACTAACGATCACAAAAAAATCCCAGTAAATCCATGTATCCTCCATCTCTAAGCTGCCAAGAAGGAGGATGCATGTCTTACATAAAAAATATACAACCAAGACGTAAAAGGAAACACACATCTCTCAGTGCACAATTAATAATTAAATAAAAAACTACGCATCGTTATCACGCCTAAACCTTATGTTCTTCCACAGATAGAGTCTTGGCGTTTCTTAAGCAATTTAGAAATAAATTTGCATTGACCCATATATCGAATTAACTATATCATGCCTAAACCTTATGTTCTTCCATAGATAGAGTCTTGGCGTTCCTTAAGCAATTTAGAAATAAATTTGTATTGACCCATATATCGAATTAACTATAGTCCTAAAATGTGTGAAAATATTAAGTTTTATATTTGTTGTAAATTGAAATATATAGAAAAATTCTAGGTTTAATGTATGTCTTAACAATATTTTCCCTGCCTAATGTGTAAAGACCCAGGTTTAATGTATGTCTTAACAATATTTTCCCTAATGTGTAAAGACCTCCATATATTTTATATTTGGTTGGGGATCTGCTTATTTTATTCAAAAATTCGTACAACTAATTTAAAAACTAATACTCAACAATATCTGTGTCGGTCCGATGGAATTTTAATCTTAATTTCTGGGGATATTTCGTGGCCAAAAAATGTTAAATATACCCATTTAAATGATTATTTTTGTATAATTTAACTGTTTAGAGAATTTTTCAACATGCTATATCTATTTTTATATTTAGAAATAAATTTTAAACAATAAAAAATATAATATTTTTGTACAGATTTATGTAACCAAATTCTAAAAAAAGAAATATCATATAACAGTGAGACGACACCTTTCAAAACAATTTGGACCGTCAAATTATACTCCTTTAATACCCTTTACTCGTTTTTTCAACGAGTTGGGAGAATTTTTGGTGTATTTACGGGAAAATTGCGTCGTGACAAATTCCATCCCGAGTTTTACAACCATTTTAACAGTTTCGACATTTCCGTTCAAAACATAAAAAATATACAGGGAAAATTTCATCAAAATTTCCAAAGAATCAACCACTGACTTTATACGTGGTATTTCCCATCAATTTATACATGACTTTTAGAAAATGGTCACAGACAAGGCATCCTATAGAAGAGAATTCATTTTCAAAGTAACCATTATCTACAAATTTCTAGACCTTTTCTGTGGGAAACCCCTATGGAATTCGATGGAACAATTCTTATCGTTTCCCTTCAATCCACCCTGTATTCATTTTGTGTAACTACGTAGCTGGTTTGGAGACCCCAAACACTTCATGGTGCTAGAAAATATGAGAGCATGTTGGAACGTTCTTGGTGCGGAAGCAGCTGAGGATCAATCGTCGTAATGTGGAACGCAGGTACTTTTGTTGCAGTTTTATCCAACTTCTTTAGTTACAATCCTCCCGAGCTTATCAATGTGCATCATTTTGTTTGTTCAGCTTTGATGTTGTTCTGACAAAGACGACCTTGCAGACTTTGTATTTGAGCGTCTTAGCTCTGAGGCCATACTAGTGGGGCTCTGTGGGACTTACATTTGATTCTTTTTGTACAGCGGACGCAAACTCAATGTTGTCCCATATGCCTAGCTCAATAATTCCATTTCCCTCCACAGAGATGTAAAATATGTAGGAATGAATCCCTTACATTTGCTTAAAGTATGCCTTCAGGATGGCAAGGCAGTTGTAGGTGAGCATCTCCTGTTTTTTTATTCTCGGTTGTATTCTATGGAAGTTCACAATGTCCCCAAACCTCATATGTGAAAACGATACATCTCTGTGCCCCTCACAAATTAATTGGAACCATTGCCACTCCATCACCCTCACTACCGATGACGCCCAATCCTTGCCCAATTTATCTGCTATTCTAGAATCCTCTTTCTCTGATAATGTTGTTTTCGAAACAAAAAAAAATTCTACATGTAATATCAGAGATATCGAATACATTTTCAATGTATGAAATTCATGAATATATGTTTCTATACTTCAATCATGATGAGATATACTTACACAGGAGCCATTGACACTGCTAAGGATGAAAATGGCTTTAAGATTTCACTCGTTTGGGCAAGTCGAGACACGACGAAAATGACTTTAAGATTTCGCTTGATTTCACTCGCTGGACAGGCCGAGATAGGGCTTTAAGATTTCACTCTCTTGTGCAAGTCAGGATAGGTTGGGATGACGAATAAACCTGGAAGTCGCCTCCTGAGTAGTAAGATATTTCTGTCCATATTTCCACCGACAATGGCTTTAAGATTTGACTAGATTAAGAAGTATGATATTCCTCTCCAGCTTCCCAATGGAAATGGCTTTAAGATTTCACTCGGTTGGGAAGGCTAGGACATGGCTTTAAGATTTTACTCGCTTGGACAGGTCGGGATGGTTGTTTCCACTTGAGTAGTAGGGGATTGGAGTCGGTGAGAGAAGACACTTGGAAAGAAAAAAATTGTGTATTCTTAGAGAACACATGGGAAGTTTTTATAAGCTATTGACAAATGACAAAAGT
The DNA here is from genome assembly GCA_000966675.3 of Picea glauca. Lineage (NCBI taxonomy): Eukaryota > Viridiplantae > Streptophyta > Pinopsida > Pinales > Pinaceae > Picea > Picea glauca. The sequence continues at coordinate 463,935 of JZKD02S1429326.1, forward strand.
CTGTAGAGGAACCTCCAAAAGGCTTAGTCTAAACTTTTTACATTTTTAGGGCAGGGGTGATTCCAATTATTTTTCTAAATTTTCCAGATTTAAAAATATAAAAATGTAGAACGTTTAAACTACTACATCATAAATGAATCAAAGGCCAAAAACAAATTTAACATGTTAAATTTTGAAAAAAATCAATTTTCAATTTGAAACGTAGATAGAATAATACATTTTCCATGTAATAAAGACAAACATTAGTTAACAAGGCCTAAATATATTTTACATGTAATAAAGGTCGACATTAGTTAGTAAGGCCTATTTAATAAATGTGAACAAGCCAATGTAAGAAGACCTAATAAAAGCTTCCGCTTCTAGAAAGATCTTCCTCTAGAATGTTCTTTAGAAGATAGAATTAATATAAATAAGAGTAGACGACATGAGAAAGCTTGTCTTGAGAATTATTGTAATAGAGCTCTGCTCTACTGGAGGTCGTCTCCTCGAAGAGGCAAGTGAACATTGCTTTCTTTGAATAAAGGTATTATTTTTGGTGTTGTTCTTCTCATATTTTGTTGTTCCATTGATATTTGTTGAATATTCTTGTTTCTGCATTTTATATTACATATGGTACCTTACAAGTGGTATCAGATCACTTTTGTTAGGATTTGATCCTAACCCCTTTCCATGGATCATTAGTTAATATGATATGTTTTCTATTTAATAAAGGCCTACATTAATTAATAAGGCCTAATAAATAAATAAGAATAAGTCAATGCAAGAAGACCTAATAGAAGCTTCTGCTTCTAGAAAGATCTTCCTCTAGAAGTTTCTTTAGAGGGTAGAAATAGTATAAATAAGAGTAGGAGGTATTGGATTTTTTCTTGGAGATTATTGTAATAGATCTCTTCTCTGTTGGAGGTTTCCCCCTCGAAGAGACAAGTGAACATTGCTATCATAATAAAGTTCCTCATCCTGGTAATTATTCTGGTGTTCTTTTGATATTTTTCTGGATATATCATTATTATTTTGTCAATGTTTGCTAGATATTTTCTGTTCTTCATAATATATTGTATCATGAATATTGCAAGTGGTATCAGATATCTTTCCAGAGCAATACTTGTGGACTAATTTTTATTCAGGGTAGAGATGTATTCTGGTGTCTTCAAGATACAAAGATCTGTCGTTACATGCATATACTCGCAGTAAGGGTGTCATACATGCAAGAAATACAAGTGGTTTTTAAGCGCACATATGTTGGCCACCCTTGTAACCCATGTTGGTACCCCTTCGAGTGGTAGTGCATCAAAAAACACATGTATACAGATCGTCCTAGACATCATGAAGCCCTCCGTAGATAAACCAATCAACCATATGAATACTATAGTGTCACTGAGAACATCACTCGGGAAGTGAGTCTCTAGTACCTAGGTTGTCGGGTAGTACGGCTAAGGGTATGTTCTAGCCTCCTTAGTTGGTGCCCTGAGATATTGGGCCGAGTACTACTGTTGGACCCCCCACGTATATAAGAAAGCTATAGCATAAGGAAAACCCTTGATTGTAGATTCCCTGCAAACCATAACCCTTGGGAATAGACCAGAGAAAGAAAAGACAAGATCTATTTCAGTGCAACCTTGTCATCTGCATTGGGGTTGCGAAATTACTACATCTTTTGTCCTATTAAGAATTTGGGCATTCTGCCTCTACATTGTTATTCATCTCAAAGTATAATTCCGCAGGAGTAAAAAATAAATAAAAATAAAAATAAAAAAAATCAACACACTTATTTGTGACCTAACCCATTACATTCCTCTCTTCATTTTGATCGCAGTGGTACCCTTCAATTTTAAGCTTGTTTTTTTCATGTGGACCCGACCTCTTCTAGGATGCCTTTCTTGAGATCTATCCCATTGGATTCCTCTCTTTGTCCTGATCAACCGGATACCTATCATTTTTAAGCCCATTTTGTTTTCCTTCTGACACCATGGCTACATAATCCTTCACCATGCTTACCACTCACTCTCATTACCAAGACACCTTGGAGGATAGAATGTCCCACCTAGAACAAAAAATAATAGATAACATGACTTCCCTCCGCAATGAATTTAACACATCCCTAGAATAGCAAGTCAACAGATTGGTGCAACTCTTCAGGGGTAAGAATGTTGATTCAAACCCAAAAGAACTTCATTCTTCTCATTATGAACATAATCAGTCCTCCCTCTCCCCTTGGGGTTCTCCACATTCTCGGACTAAGGTGCCCAAAGTTGACATGCATAAATTTGATGGTTCCAACCCAGCTAGGTGGGTTTCTCAAATGGAACAATACTTCTCCCTTCATGATATTCGATATGATGAGACCAAACTCCATGTAGGGGTTTTTTACTTGGATCAAGAACGTTGGTAATGGTAGCAATGGCATAAAGAATGTTATCCAGGACCTCCCAATTGGAACTTGTTCTCAAATTCTGTTTGTGCCCGTTTTGATAGGGAATCACAATTTTTGGGTCGACTCACTAAGTTGCGCCAAACTGTTTCTATCAAAGACTTCATCACGACATTTGAACAGTTGGTCATCTGTATAGAGGGTTTATCGGATGAATTCTACCTAGAATGTTTTATCAGTGGTTTAAAAGAAGATATCAAGGCTCATGTGAACATGCATCATCTTACTACGTTGTTGCAGGCATGCCAACTATCTAGGGAAGCAGAGACCATCCTCCAGGTGCCATCCCTGAAGGCTCCATTTACCAACCATCCTCAGCCAGGGGCTTACCCCTGCTCCAACCCAAACTTTAAAGGTCCAAAAGGTCTCTCCCGCCGAAATGACGGAATTTCATGAGCAATGCCTTTTCTACTATTGTGATGAAAATTATGCACCAAGGAATAAATGTCGAGAACAAAAGTCCTTCTAGATTGATGCCTCAACTTCCTCTTCCTATGAAGACAACCCATTAGATGAGGTTTTATACCAAGAGGTGACTTCGCCAAGTTATCATGTTGACGATCCAGTTGTCATGCTGATGGAATCCATGGAACTGGTCATCTCGCTTGATGCACTCTCGGGTATTTCAGCCCCATGGACATTAGAGATGAAAGGATACATTAAACATAGGCCGATTGTGGTGTTGATATGTTGTCACAGGGGCAGAACCAGGGTTTATCTCCATTAGCACACCAAAAATCCCTAACTACTGTCCCTTTCAGCTACATCTGCGAAGCAAATGCAGTCTCACCTGAAGCAACTATGGGGGGGTTGCAGGACAGAGATTTCTACAACCAAGGAAAGTATCAAGTGGATCCAACACTAGAAAAATACAACATGCATATATCACTTATCAAATTAGATCTATTCCACACATTTATCAGATCTACCACAGTAATGCAATACCAACATATCAAAGGCAAAGAACATAGCATCAATCACACACAACACAAGGTATACGTGGTTCACCCTCTCTCTAGGACTACGTCCACATAACTGTTCTTTATAATATATTAAGGTGAAGCATACATTTCTTATCTGCGCTCTCAGCTAGCATATATTCTTTCTTCTCCTCTCTATCTCTCCCCTCCCTGCACACCTAGCTGCAGGGTTGATCTTCGCACCCAGTTGAAGATCTGACAATACAGAAGGCTCTCATACTCAACACTTCTCTCTCACACAATGTTACTCACTTGATCACACAACAACAATCATAACACCAACAATAGTAAAACCAACCCATCCCAGGTCCTTTAGACCTCTATTTATACATTACAATCACTCATTGACATCCTTAGGCCGAAACCTAGGTGTCAAAACCCTAGGTGTCTAAAACCCTAGGTCAACTTGACCCGCGTTTTCAGGGCTTAGCCAACCTATCTTTCCTTCCTTCTTGGACGGTGCTCCAAAGCATCCAACAGTGTATTTTTTCACTTGCTACGTTGTCCATGATCCTCCTTCCTTGCTGATCTATCATCCTCAATTTTTGCATTCATCGGCTTGCTTCCTTTTTTTTTTCTATGTCCTTTCTGCTCTTTTGCTCACTTCGACCAAGTAGCAGTCATTGTTTCTTCCACGCAGTTCACATTTTGCCTTTTCTTCCTTGATCTTCGCTTACTTTCATAACCAAGGGCCAACATGATTGATAGTGGTAGCACCCATAATTTTATTCATCGCAGGATAGTTGATGAGCTCCATTTCTTTGTCTGCCATGTTTCTAATTTTAAAATCCTCATCACTAATGGTGGTACTATGAAGTTTGGGGGCCTATGTAAGAATGTAAAACTCCAAATGGGTGATTACCATCTGAAAACCCACATGTTCTCTATTTCCATGGCTAGTTGTGATATTGTATTAGGCGTGGAATGGATTCACACTCTAGGTTCAATCACAATGGATTATCAAGAATTATATATGGGCTTCACCCAATACGCTCACCCCTATACTCTCCTGGGTCTCCAAGGGGGCTCTCCTGAAATCATCATCTCTCACAGGATGGAAAAACTCTTGAAAAAAGGCCACCATGGTGTGATTTCTCAATTGAATTCCATCGAGGTCACTGAATAGGTCTCTTAGGTAATTTTGCCTAGCCTACAACTCATCTTGGAAAAATACCCCAAGATCTTTGAGCTTCCTACAACCTTACCTCCCTCTAGGGGTGAGCATGATCATAGCATCCCTCTCCTGTCAGGTAGTCAACTCCCCAATGTACGTCCCATATTATTCACCAGTGGTGATGGTTTTAAAGAAAGAAGGTACTTGGTGCATGTGCCCTGATTTTCGTGCCTTGAATAAACTAACCATCAAAGATAAATTTACCATTCCTTTCATTGATGATTTATTGAATGAACTACAAGGGGCTAGTGTATTCACTAAATTAGACCTTCGATCCAGTTATCACCAAATCCATATGACGGAGGATGATATTCCAAAGACTGCTTTCCGAACTCATGAGGGATATTATGAATTATTGGGCATGCCTTTTTACCTTTGCAATGCTCCATCCACCTTCGAAAGTCTCATGAATAAACTATTGGAACCTTACCTTAGGAATTTTGTCTTGGTTTTCTTTGATGACATCCTCAACGCACCTGGGATAACCATATTCTTCATGTGGACAAAGTCCTTTACTTGATGAAGGAAAACCAATTGTTTTTCAAAAAGACCAAATGTTCATTTAGCATCAATGAAGTGGAATACTTGGGGCACATTGTTAGTAGACATGGGGTAAAAGTGGACCCCAAAAAGATACAAGCTATGCAATAATGGCCATGACCAATGACCTTAAAGCGCCTAAGGGGTTTTCTGGGTCTCACAGGCTATTACACGAAATTTTTCAACCATTATGAAAAAATTCCTAAGCCCTTGATTGACCTCCTTAAGAAAAATGCATTTCATTGGACAATTGTTGCTGAGAAAGCATTCACAGACTTAAAGAGGGCCATGTGCACGACCCCTGTCCTAACATATCTTGACTTCAATAAAACCTTTTTGGTGGAATCAGATGCTTCAGGCATGTGTATAGGTGTAGTGATCATCCAATATGGTCGACACTTGGCATTTACTATCCAAGCATTGAGTGGTCGCAACCTAGGATGATCTACGTATTAAAAGAAATGATGGTCCTTCTCCATGCAGTGCACATGTGGTGACCATATCTCTTGGGATGTCATTTTCATATTAAAACAGATCACCATAGCCTGCAATATTTTTTGGAGAAGCGACTATCCTCCCCAGAACAAAATAAGTGGTTGACAAAAATGTTGGGTTATGATTATGAAATCATCTAGAAAAAGGGAAAAGATAACATAGTAGTAGATGCATTTTCAAGAAAAAATGAGGAGGATGGCTCCCTCTTTTCATTATCTTTACCAATCCCTGATTGGATTGAAGAAGTGCGCCAAGAGTGGCTAACACACTAGGTTACCTCCAAATTAATTCAACGTATTCAGGAGGACCCTAATCCTCCCACTGGCTACACTTGGTAGGATAATATTCTTCGATATAAGGATCACTTGGTTCTCTCACCCTCCTAAGAACTCAATCCTCGACTCTTAAATTATTTGCACTCCTCAACTATAAAAAGTCATCCGGGCTTCCAAAAGACATATGCTCGTTCTCATCGTTCTTTTTTTGGGTAGGCGTTAAGAAGAATATACTTCAATTTGTCACAAAATGTGAGGTGTGACAACATAATAAAGGTGAAATGGTAAAGTCTCCAACAATCATACAACCATTACCCATTCCATCTTCTCTGTGGACCGAAATATCCATGGATTTTATAGTGGGCCTTCCTAAAACCAGGAACAAATATTTCATCATGGTGGTGGTTGGTCGCCTCTCCAAGTATGCTTATTTTTGTCCCCTACCTCACCCTTTCACACCATCACTCGTAGCACAAGTATTCCTTGATCATATTTTCAAGCTACATGGCATGCTAACCTCTATTATCTCTGATCGTGACCCAAATTTCACCAACACATTTTGGAAACAGTTGTTTAAATTGCAGGGCACCCAACTGAACATGATCACAACTTATCACCCCTAGTCTAATGGCCAAACATAAGTATTCAAAAAATGTTTGAAAACCTACTTGTGTTTTTGTCCTTCAGACAAGGAACACTAGTGGGTGCAATGGATTCCCTTGGAAGAATGGTGGTACAATACTTCTGATCATACGACCACTAAAATGACCCCATATGAAGAGGTGTATAGCCAAATACCACCAACAATCACTACATATCTTCCTAACACATCAAAGGTCCACTCTATTGATACAATGATGCAAGGACATACAACCACTCTAGCATCTCTGAAGGATAACCTCCACATGGCCCAAAATTGCATGAAGCAATAGGTTGATCAACACCATTCAGAAAGGGTTTTTCAGGAAGGTGATCAGGTGTTTCTTAGGCTCCAACCTTACAAGCAAGCATCTCTCAAAGTTCAAGGACATAAAAAATTGGCACCTAAGTTTTATGGACCCTACTAGATCATCAAGCGTATTGGTTTTGTGGCTTACAAATTGGCCCTTCTTGCTACTTCCAAAATCCATCTGGTATTCCATGTTTCTTGTCTGCAAAAAATTGTGGGCCAGAATTGTTAAGTCCAAACCATAGTGTCGGAGTTAGATGAAGAAGGTTTCTTATGGCTCCAACCAGAAGCATTCCTCAATAACCATGAACTTCAGCTGTGTGGCACACTATCAAGGAAGTGTTGATCAAGTGGAAGGGAACAACACCAGAGGAGGTGACCTGGGAACTCGTGACCATACTTCAATATTTTCCGCACCTGCAACCTTGAGGACAAGGTTGATTTTGAAGCGGGGGGGGAGGCATGTTTGGATCTGATCCTAACCCCTTTCTATGGGTCATAAGTTAATAGGATACTTTTTCTATTTAATAAAGGACAACAATAATTAGTAAGGCCTAATAAATAAAGAAGAATAAGTCAATGTAAGAAGACCTAATAGAATCTTTCTCTTCTAGAAAAATCTTCCTCTAGAAGTTTCTTTAGAGGGTAGAACTAGTATAAATAAGCATAGGAGGTATTACATATTTTTTCTTGGAGATTATTGTAATAGAGCTCTGCTTTGCTGGAGGTTTCCTCCTCGAAGAGGCAAGTGAACATTGCTATCATAATAAAGTTACTCATCCTAGTGATTATTTTGGTGCTATTCTGGTATTCTTCTGATATTTTTATGGATATATCCTTATTATTCTGTCATTGCTTGCTAGATATTTTTTGTTCTACATAGTATATTGTATCAGGAATATTGCAACTTTCCTTGGCAAGATTTGTGGGTTAATTTTTTTTCAAGGTAGAGATGTATTCCAACATCTTTAAACTATAGTGATATGTCGTTCAACGCATAAATCCATAGTTGGGGAAGAATACACGCAGGAAATAAAAGAGGTATTTAAGCTCACATTGTTGGACACCCTTGTAACCCTTATTGGTACCCCTTCGAGTGGTAGTGCATTAGACAACACTTGTTTACAAACTGGCCTAGGTATATTAGAAAACACTATAGATCAATTGATTGGCCGCATAACTGATATAATTCCACTGATAAGAGCACTTGGGAAGATACTTTGTAGTACCTGGGAAATCAGGTAGTACAACTAAGGGTACGGTCTAGCCTCCTTAGTTGGTTCCCTGAGACATTGGGTCGAGTACTATTGTTCGAACTTGCATGTATATCAGATATCTATAGCACAGGGAAAACCCATTTCTATAGTAACCCTGAAAATCATAACAAACAAGATCTATTATCGTGCAACCTTGCCTCCTGCATTATGGTTGCGAAATTAATACACATTTTTTCGTGTTAATAATTTAGGCATTTCGACACAACAATATTATTTAGATCATAGTATAACTCCTACCCGTATCCTTATTTAATACCTATCCCATTGGATTCCTCTTTTCGTATTGATCGTTGTGATACTTATCATTTTTACCCTTTTTCTCAACCCATGGACCCATACCTTCCTTGCACCCTTATTCCCCACTTATCCCATTAGTCTCCTCTTGATGCTCTGATCATAGTGGTACATATCACTTGTCTTATTTTTTGTCCATGGACCCACCCCTCATACTCTCATGGCTCCCACACACCAAGAAGAAACCAATCAAAAACTGAGCATTGACCTTACTACCCTTCATGCCCAAGTAAATAAGGACATTCCAACCTTTCATGCAAAAATAGACCTTATTCAAGAACAACTCGGTAGCCAAATTGCTAAAGTCCATTCCACTCTACACCAATTCATGAAAAAATTCCATGGTCCTTCCTTCTCTGACCCACCTCACTATATTGAAAGTGTTGACTCCAATCAACTTCTACACTTGCATTCCAACTTCCTACCTCATGACCCCCGTCTTCCCAAAGTCTAGGTAAGTAAATTTAATGGTTCGGATCCACAAGCATGGGTTACTCATATGGAACACTATTTCTCCCTACATGGTATGACTGATGAGTTAACCAAGTTTCATTATCGAATTCTCTGTTTGGATATAGAATGATGGAAATGGTGGCATTGGCGTCAAAATGCACACCAAAGGTATGCTTCTTGGTCACAATTTGTTGCAAATATGTATGAACACTTTGACACAGAGACCCACCACTTAGGACGTCTGACCAAGATGAAACAGTGGAATATTTTATTGCTTCCTTTCATCACTTGGCTTTTCGCATGCAGGGAATGACATATGCTTTCTTTTGGGAATGCTTTATTAATGGTCTCGATGATGAAATATAAGCTCGAGTCATCATGGCTCGCCCCTAGATTTGGTTGGAAGCAACTAAATGTGTCAAAGAGGCACAACAGGTCATCTAGACCCAGAGAAAAAAACCCACTTTTGTTCCCCACCCAAAACCCACCTCCCTTTATCCTCAGACCCCTCCTCTCAATATCCAAAAATTAACAAGGGAAGAAATGGTTGAATGCTAACTCAAGGGTCTTTTCTATAATTGTGATGATAAATACTTTCCCGAGCACAAGTGTAAAGAACATAAACTTTTTGTGGCCATTTCAAAGGATGTTTATGATGAAGAGGTTGAGATTCACCCGAAGCAGATCTACCCAAAACAGATGATCCTATTCCTCCCTGTGATCCTCTTGAAGTTAAACCATTGATTTCACTGAATGCTCTCATTGATTTTTCTTCTTCCCAAACCCTCAAATTGATTGGTTACTTTAAGCACATGAAACTAATCATCCTAGTTGACAGTGGAAACACTCATAATTTCATTCATCACCACCTTGATCAAGAAGTCAATTGCTATATACGTGATGTCAATAATGTTGGTTGTGGAGCCCGATTATCTTCCTGATTTATAGGCCTTTTACTTTCAGCCGTGTTTATACCCCATGAAGTATTTACATCCCAGAAAAATGTACACTCTTCCACACGGGGGAGTGCAGAGGGGGGTACCCCCTCTGCGGGGTTCGGGGGGCCTATCCCCCCGACTGGGGGGTCTGGGGGCAAGCGGGCCCCCAGCAGGGGTTCGGGGGCAAAGCCCCCGAAGAAACAATTGCCTTGTAAAAGTATATTGTAATTTCATTGTAAATATGGACCGTCCATTATAAGGTCACAGATCTAATGGTAGAGATTATGTTAGGGTTTTTTTCCCTAGAAGGCAACCCTCTTTTATGAGGGAAATGTATCGCGGCTATGATTGATGGTGAATATTGTA